>ML813815.1:167219-189452 GCA_009831015.1 Picea engelmannii | reverse complement strand
TAAACTTTGGAAAAGCATAGTTTTAACCCAATAATGAGGTAAATGTAATGATGTAGAGGTGATATGAAGGTGAAATGGAAGTAATTGTGAAGGTTTTAGTGAATTAATGGAGTGAAAATAAGGACCATTTTGAGACTCAACAGCCCCTACATGGGATTCCTTCCGGGACGCCATTAAAGAGAATTACTACCATGTTGGAAGCTACGAGGACATTTACACCCGATGGATCACCCTACGTCAAGAAAGGGACTAGAAAATACTAGACTTCACCAATATTTTCCATACCCTACACACAAAATTGGGTATCAAAGACTCTGAGCGTCATCTGGTGCTCAAATACCACAATTGTTTGCATAGATACATTCAAACAAAAATGGATTTCCTGGACATTTCCTCATTGGGCATGGATTATAGATACGCTGTCAAGATCGAACAAAAATTTAAGTAGAAACAACGAGAGTTTGGATCTGCAGACCCCTCATAGCCGAAGCCATGAAAAGGCATCCCCAACCCACATAGAAAGGGACTAGGTCGAGATGTCCACCCTCAGGACAACCAATCCAAGCCACAACACAAGAAGGGAAATGAGAAGACAAAGGACACAGGAAAATGGTGTGAGTACCATAAAATTCCTTGGCACAACACCGAAGAATTCCACTCCAAGAAGTCCCTCGTGGTCGACATGAAGGCTTCTGAGTCATAGGACGATTATGATTCCAAGTCAAATCCTAAAAGAGGGAAGTGACTTATAGATGTTGAACCCAGTGCCACTGTCGCTACCACCAAAGTCTTTCCAAGTGAACCAGAAGAACCGAAGGAAGGGGAATGACTCTTTCACTCGCAGATGTGGGTCAAGGGGGTTTCGATTCATTTCATTGTCGACAACGATAGTCAGAAAAACTCGATTTCAGTAGAGGTCGTCAAGCGGTTGGACCTGCCAACGATGCCGCTCTCGCAACCCTACACCATCGGTTGTCTTCGCTAAGGAAGAGATCTCTGTGTCAGCCAACAATGTCGTATTCCCTACGTCATCAAGCCTTTCAAAGATGAGGTACTATGTGATATTTCCCCCCTTGAAGTTTGTGATGTTCTTTTAGGACAACCATATTTTTGGAAGCGTCATGTTGTGTATGAATCTGACTTCACAGTGTTATTATTACTTTGGGTAGACAATTTTACAGGATCCTCGAGGTAGCACCGCCTACTGCTATTTATTTAATCTCTGCTAAACAATGCAGTAAGGTCATTTCACAGACCAAGAAGTTTGTCTTCTTTGTGATCCATGCTCACAGTAAGTAGAAGGTCATCGCCACATTTGTGGCCTCTACACAATGCCTCTCTTTGCACCAATAGCAAGTGGACGATATCGTGGAAGAATACAAAGACATGTTCTCCTCACCTACAGGGGTACCAACAGACTGCTAAGTCAAGCATCCAATTGATCTGATCCCCGACACACCCCTACCCAATGGACCAGTCTATCGACGCTCACTGATGGAGAATGACAAAATCAGGTGTTAGATTCAAGATCTTCTTCAAAATGGGCACATCAGAACCAACTCCTCCCCTTGCAGAAGCCCAATTGTACTAGTGCAGAAGAAGGACGAGACTTGGCTGCTCTGCATTGATTATAGATCCTTAAAAAAAATCACAGTCAGGAACCACTACCCCATTCCCAGGATTGATGACCTTCTTAACCAACTCAAGGGGGGCCAATTTATTAAACAAGATTGACCTAAAGTATATCTACCACCAGGTTCCCATCGAACCAACTAATGTATGGAATACAACCTTCAAGTCTAAAGAACGTCTCTACGAATGGTTGGTCATGCCCTTTGGTTTAACAAATGCACCAACCACTTTCATGAGATTGATGGGTGATGTATTGAGACCCTTCACCAACTCCTTTGTGTGAGTATATTTGGATGACATCCTCATCTTTAGCAGAACGTGGGAGGAGCACATGTGGCATATTCAGCAGGTTTTGAGCACTTTGTGACAACACAAACTTTATGCCAATTTGGAAAAATGCTCTTTTGGCATGAAATCGGTCCAATAATTGGGCTACATTGTTGATGAGAATGGGGTACATGTTTATCTAGATAAGATCCAAGTCATCCATGGCTGGCCTGCCCCAACCACACTGATCGAGCTTTAGAGATTTTTGGGACTAGCCAACATCCACCGACGGTTTGTGTTGGGATTCTCCCATATTGCATGGTCTCTCAGCCAGGTTACCAAGGGTAGTGGTAGGGCCAAATTCATGTGGGGGAAGGAGAAACAATGAGCATTCGATGATATGAATAACCGCTTGTGCTCAGCTCTAGTACTCTCCTTCCCTGATCTGCAACAACCATTCGATATTGAGACTGATGCATCTGACTATGCTGTGGGCACAATTCTCACTCAACACGAGCATCTGATGGCATACCATAGTGAGACACTCTCTGATATGGTTCGTAAATACCCCACCTATGAAAAGGAAATGTATTTCATTGTACACGCCTGTCGTCAATGGAAACATTACATTCTGGGGAAAGAGACAATCATACACACTGATCACAAGCCTCTGCAATTCATACAGACACATGGGAAATTGCAGAATGACAACCATCAGAAGTGGTCCACCTACCTGTAGTAGGTCCATATCAACATCAATTATAGGACATGTGTCTCCAATCATGTTTCTGACTGCCTTAGTCGGTCTCCTATGGTTGAACTCACCATTGTGCTCCATTCATGTGGACATGAAGCATTTGAGTGGCCCCAACTTTATCAACAAGATCCGGACTTCGCCACCACCTACCAGCTCTTGGGTACAGGTGCAACTATCACTGATTTTCACATTCAAGATGAACTCTTATGCAACCTGGGACATATCTGTGTTCCTACAAGCGAGTGTGAAAAGATGATTTTGGAATCCCACTACAGTCGGGTGGCAGGACATTTTGGCGTATAGAAAACTATGGTTGTTCTTTAGAAACATTTTAATTGGCCAAAATTTTGATAGGACGTCATCAAGTATATTAGATCTTGCATTTCGTGTGCCATTGTCAAGCCATCCATCAATAAGCAAGGCTTATACACCCCTCTTCCTATTCCCAAGAAGCCTTGGGAATCCATATCAATGGATTACATGTCTGGCTTACTGTCCAACAAGCAAGGAAATGACTGTGTGTTTGTGGTCGTTGATCAATTTTTGAAGACGACCATCCTCATTGCTTGTAAGAAGAATGTCACAATGGGAGATATTGCCAATATCTTCTTCGAACAAGTGTGGGTCCACTTTGGGATACCACAGACCATCATATCTGACTGATACAATAGGTTCCTCAACACCTTTTCATCGAGTCTATGGTCTCTATTGGACACCAAGCTCACAAAATCCACTACTTTCCACCCCAAAACTGATGGCCAAACAAAGGTCGTCAATCGGATGATTGTGCACATCCTCCACATGTACAATTCTAAGCATCCACGTACATGGGACGAGAGTCTCCCATATGTCCAACATAATTACAACAGGGCTCTCCATAGTTCCACCGACCATAGCCCATTTCAGGTGGGTCTGGGATTCCAACCCTTGGGACCCATTGATGTTTCACTTCCTCTTGCCACCACACAGACAAACTCTTACCTTGATCATTCTCCGATCGACAAAGCCACCAGATTCATTGAGTAGATTCAACACATCCGCCAACAAGTCCAGGATATTTTGCAGAAATCCAATGCTAAGTACAAGCAACGCCATGATCAACACAAAGTACCACACCAGTTTCAGGTTGGCGACAAATTTTGGTTACATATGCATAAGGAGCGTCTCACCGGGCCCCATTGGAAGCTTCACCCACTTCGTTATGGGCCTTACACTATTACCAAGGATGTGGGTAGCAATGATTTTGAGATCAACATTCCACCCTTCCTTGGTATGCATCCATTCTTCAATGTGGACCTCCTTCAGCCATATTTTCCACCATTATTGGACACCTCTAAGATCGCAGAACAAATGACACCAAAAAATATCAAATCTAACTACATGGAACAAGCATCCACTGATCAGATAGTGGACACACAGGTCAAGAGCACTCGCCAGAAGTGGATCCAGCTTTATTAGGTTGTCAAGGAAGGGAAACTTCTACACCAAGGCAAGTGGCTCACCCGGGGCCAAATCCAACATAATTTTCCTCACCTGATGGGGGAACTCAACGCAATGGAGACAATTGCTTCCTAAGGGGGGAGGATTGATCCAGGTGGATATTGGTGGCCACCCACCTATTCCAACTGGCTCCTCGTGTTCGTTTTTGTTCAACACGTTATTTTGTACTTCTCTTTTATTGTGGGTTCTACACTTCTGGTCCTTTTTGAATCCCCACACATCCTCTAGGTGGATACGGGTGGCCTCTCGCCTAATCCAACTGGACTATTTGGTATGTTTTCATGTCAACACATCTTGTCGTACTTCTAGGGCCGTTTTGGGGCCCTAAACATTGTTTTCTTGGATCTCCATAGTCAAAATGTAGAAAATGTTAGATTTTAACAACAAAATGTGTAGCTCTCTAAAATACCTTTCCAACGAGCTATAACGCGCCTAAAACAGAGGTCGCACACAAAATTTATGGCCCTAGGAAGTTGAGGTACCAAATTACATCAACTTAACCATAGGGCCCACATGACTTTTGGCGTTTCACCTTCTAGAGTTAGGTTTTTGGATGTCTAGGGTTTTGGAATTCATGAGTAATATGAAAAGGGCCCCTGGAGCCTCATTGTAATCAATTATGCTTAGACGGATGCGCGTAGCAGCCACATCTCTTCTCATAGATAGTTACCACCACCCAAGAAAGTTTCAGTTCCACAGTTTTATAGTTTGAGCCTATTTCATTATTTAATAGAAGATATTATTCAGTGGATATTTGTGTTATTCTTCCTATCTTTGTGTTTATTCTATTCAGTCTATTAATCAGTTCATTCCTCTCCTAAATCCAAATCATGTATCCTTTCATATCTCCAGGGACTACTGATAAAGCAACCAAGTGCATGAGAATCATGTAACCACATAATCCTCATCGTCAATATAAATTCAATTTTTTGCAGGTCTACACACAGATCTAGAGTCGAGGATTGAATGAAAAATAGGAGCATGCCAAATCTTCAAATACTTTGGTTTCTTGCATATAGGAAACAAGGAAGGATCCACAATTCAACACATAAGTACTAGACAATACCACATAATTACTATACCATTCCTTCATTGCTATAGCGTTGTTGCAATTTAGTGTGACAATGATGAAAAATATTATGCTCGACCTAGAACTAGAAACATCACATGATTGACATATCTGTATAGTGCCTCATCATGACTCATGCAATCATCATACCACAAAACTCCTTTATGAACGATAGAAAACATGGGTCATCTATTCTTAATCCTCGTGAAACTGCAATATTAATGTAGATCAAGATCTCAATGGAGTATTTCTAACAATGAATTTTCAGATTGAATTGAAGCTACCCAAATCTACTATCGAAGAAGAGTTTGAAAAACCTAGATTTTAGATCTTAAATAAAGTTTTGAAATGGATACTTGTTATTCAACCTCCATGACAATGACGATGATAAATCCCACATGTGAATGACATATAATTTTTTTTTACACCAATTAACAAAAATTGAAAGGATTCATGCCATCTCATTGATGTCCTCTCTATCACATTAATGGATGTAAATATGCGATTGTATTGGCATATGCAATCCCATTGAAAAACTACCATGGTGCTATCATGGCCTTAATTCCATAAGAGATCTAATACCTTGTCAAGAAATATAACACAAGAAAAAAACTTGGCGAAAAAGACTCTAGTCATCTCAACGATATCAATATATAGTACATGGATGTAATCACCTTGTAAGCTTAAAAGTGTCAACACATGACAAATCATCAATGGATAAGGATGACAACTCATAAAGAGACAATCTCAGAGTTCACGATTATCTAAAGATTCACATGCTAACATCAAACATACAAATGAATTAAATTTAAGTAACCAATAAGTCATTCTTGTAAATCCAAAGTGTTCTCATTGCACTTAAAGGAAATCCATATTGAACAAGTAGAATGAACAATAAAATTGCTTAGTACCTAAAACAATAATAAAGCTAGCCCACAAATGGATCACAACAAAGAATAAAAATTCTCAAAATTCCCCGTATTCATAATTATGTAATGAAACAAAATCAATATATTTACATAAATAAAATGTTTTTTATAATTAAATAATAAGTAGTTATCACTAATAAAATAATAATAAAAAATAATATATAATATTAAATGTGAAATAGAAAATGAAATAAAAAAAATATCGCATATTAAAATAACAAAAATAAATCCATCTCAATTTAATGCTTTTTAAGAATCAAAACATTACACCCAGATTGTTTTTATAACCAAGATGAAATTCAAATTAATTAAAAATAAAATTACTAATTACACACATATATATTTGTCGCAGTTTCCTTCCACATATAGCTTGAGTGGATTATTATTATTATTATTATTATTATAGTTTATTCCTAATGGTTCTTACCCCTTTTTCCATTCATTACAGAGGAGTTCCTAAAGTGAAATAAGGTGTTAAGTTTTTAAAAATACATTAAATTATTAATTAATTATACCTTCTCACAGTTAAATTGTTTAATAGAATTTGACGTTGATTTATTGTTAAATTGTTTAATAGAATTTGATGTTGATATGTTGTTATAAATGAAATTATAAATAAATGACGTTCATTTATATAGTTTAATATAAATGAAATTATCACTATGTTGATATATAATTTAATAAGGTTATGTAGATATATAATTTAACAAGTGTTGTATGGCAGTGTAGTCTCTGCCAGGTTGGAATGGGAATAAATGTACTGCTACAACGGGACTGAGTGGAGACATGTGGGAATCAGCTTGAAGTACAGGTGGTATCCATGCAGAGGATGACTTGTGGCAGTGTGTCACAGGCCAACCACAAGACATTGGGCTGGTAGATGACCCCCAAGGTTAATATACGAATGAGATAGATTTTTCCTGGGGTGTGTATAGTTCAAACATGACACTTCGAATCTTTTTGTCTCATTGACTTGCAGTAAAGGTTCCTGGAAAAATGGACCAGGAAGCACACAATTCTCTGACATCCAACATAGTTGAAGGAAAAAAAAATAGCATTCCCGAATTAGTTTTCTTTGAAATTTATCAAAAAATAATAATGTTTGTTACATATTTCTAGAATTTGTTCCATATTTCTAGAAATTTAAATGTGTTTGTCATATAGACTCGGATTGGGGTTCGCACGGACCATAAAAGAAATAAGTACAAGAAATAAGATTGTAGAAAGAAGAAGTGCGCGACGGTAGAGAGGAAGACCTGAAAAGAAGAAATTGGAAGTAATGAGTCTTTGGTTAGAGATTTCTATTTAAAGAGGTAGAATAACTGGATTCATAAAGAAAACAAGATGTGATTAGTATAGACTTACTATGAAGCCGATGCATTTTTTTTTCTGTCGTCGACGACCACTAGAATCATGCCAACTGGTTGTTTCCCTTCGTCGATGAGCTTGTCCATTCTCTGTTGGAACCATTCTTCAATGTAGATTCTCATGGGGGCCACGTTGATTTCATCCATAATTTATATGCCGAAAAGCTCTTTTTCTAATTTCCTTAGATCCACAGAAATACTATGCAGACCCTGTTCAATTTCTTCATTGTGTGTCGAATAGTCCACTAGCCAGATCTCGACCTCATCTTCACCATATTCAAGGATGTCGTAAAACTTTTCTAAATACAACCCCTTTAAAATATCAAGTTGTTCATCGAAGGCTTGTTTGGTCAAGGACAAGGATTTGAGGATTAAGTTTGGGTCTTAAACCTCGTTGGTACTTCTGGCTAAGTCTATTTGGGTTAGGTTTTTGAATAATTCTTCTTTCTCTGATATGGCTTGTTCACATGATTCAACAATGAGCTATAGGTTCTTAACTTTCTTTTGCCATCATTATTTTAATTGTTTGATCCACTTTGGGGAGGGGGTATCCTCTTGTATTCTTTTCAGATATGAGTTATTGATGGCATGGTTGGCAAAAGGGGTCACCATCTGTTCATAGAAACATTCTTCATTTTTTAAATTCGTCCTCAAATTTCCGTGAAAATCATTTTCCCTCTTTCGAAAGCAAGCTATATTTTGTGATGTTTCTGAGGCTTCAATAATTAGTTGAATTATTTTCTTGATGTTATTCTCTACAAAGGCTCTACAGGATGTGAGGAGGCTGGAGGATCCTTTTAACTTGGTTGCAGAGGTAGCATGCATGGTTTTTGCTAAAGGACTGGCAAACACTGGGGTAGCAATGAAAGCCTCCTCCAATTCCTTGTTTCGATCGTTTAGTATGGCATTCTCTGCTTCAATTCCTCCAATGGAATCATCAAGAGCATCACCCATTACACGGTGAAATCGATAGATTTGGGATGAATGCATTTTCCTAAAGTTAATCTTTGTATGAGATTTTCCTTTCTTATTTGTTACATCTCTCTTTTCAATGATTAAAATTTTAGATTGGCTGTCAAAAAGAACGCTCTGGAATACGAAGGATTCATCTTTGTAAAAAATGTCATTCTCAACTATTTCCATTTTGGAGCTATGGTGCATCGCGTCCGTGTGCAGGTCAACTTTCTGCAACAGGACATCCACAAAATTTTCAAGTTGCATGTGCTCACTTTCAATTTCGGGTTCTTCTGCCTACCCTACAATGTTTTTTCTCTTCTTTGTTAGGGGAAGCTTGTGAGAACTATCAATTTTTCCACGAGGAGGGTTCTTATCTCCTCCTCTGCTTGAAGATTTATGGGTTTCTTTCATAATGGGGTGGGTCGTTGAAGCGATGCTCTGTGATGTCGTGCTATTGGGAGTGCTGGCCGGGGACTAGGCACTCTTCTCACCGAATCCTTTTCCCTGTTGTCTGTACAATTCAGTTGTGCTTTGCAATGTCTCTATGTTGCAATCGTTAGAAGAAGGAGTGTTATCGTCACTATCTCTATCTTCGGTCAGACGTCTATGGATAAAAGAGCTTCTAAAGCCAACTGATAGTAATTTTTCTCGAAAAATCCCATTAGGGTCGAACCATTTTACCCTTTCAGCATATTTTAGGTTCAAGTTCTTGAAATGACCTGTGAATTCATCAATCTTGTTGAATTTTCTGCACAGGAAGTCCCCGACTTTCCAGGGTAGAGGAATGAAATGTTTTTTTCTCTTGTCATGGAAAAAATGCAACCAATGGTTGTATTGCCTTGCTATTTGTGTAACAAACATCTTGTCTGTGATGTGGCATGGAAGGAAAGAAAGATTTTCCTTGGAGCCAAAGATCATTATTACACTGTAATTTTCCTTTTGTTCAAGTGTCCCCTTCCTATCCAAAAAATTGGTTGCCTGGACAAACATCCGACGAGCATCCTTTCCTAACAATAAATATTTGAAAATTGATACAAATCCATTAAAAACGTCATAAAAACAATGGGAGGACTTGTGCCTCCACAAGGTCTGGTACCAGAATGTTACTGGGTCAAATTCATAGTTTATTTTCTTGGATAGAAACAGTTTTGGAAACAGACAACAATGCACTATTATGAAAATCAAGTAGGATGACATATAAAATTTATTTGTTTCTTTGAATCATGAAAGTTGGGAATAGATTTCAATGGAAATTAGCTTTCCCCAATCTGTGAAGTACAAAATATAAATAACTATATGGGAAATGCTTGTTGTGGATTCTTGTCCCATTATTCTTGTAAACAACCAAGCAATTTCCCGGAATGGATTTCTAAAGGAACTGACTTGCAAGTTTGTGATATCTTCAGGAACTATTGTCGGGTCTTCGAGGAACTCAGGTAAGAGGTCCAACTAGTTATCATGTTTTTCTAGGAACTATTTGCAGTCTTGTCCTTTGAAGGTGAATGTTGGATCTGACAATATTAACATCTTGTGGAAGACACGAGGTGACAAAGAAACGGGAGAATGGTCGCGCAGTGGAATAATTATTTGGATTGAAATATATTTTCTGGCACACCAAGAGACCACCTCCTTACAGTAAAAAACCTCAGGGACACAGCCTGCCTGAGTGATTCCATAGGTCCAAATCACTTCATTATGGGTGGAATGAGATGAATAGTAAGAGTATACCCTGAAGCACTGGAAGTTCTGGTCCTCACGTCCGAAGATATTCATTGTATCTCCACAAAACTGTTGTCGAGCTGCTGCCATAAGTTTACGAGAACGTTGATTTCCTCTAGATGATGTTTGAAATTAAGAGTTGGAAGGGATAATATAACCCTACACAAATCTTGGTCCAATGCATGTGCATGGGATATCTCTTGAGACTTTCACTCATTAATGACAATTTCGACGACTGTTGCATGATGAACTGTTAGCATTAAAGACTATTAATTATATACATAGAAGTGTGAACATGGCAGGTACGACAATGAGAAATTAAGGATTGGAGATTTCCTGAATGGGCCAATGCGACGACCCATGTTTGAGATGAATAATCATAAGGGATAATATAACTCTCAATAGATCTTGGTTTAATGTGTATTAATGGGAGATGTCCTTGATAATTTTTCTCATTAATGATAATGTTGAAGGTTCATGCATGGTGAGCTATTAGCATGAAAGGTTACTAATTTCATATTAAGAAAGAGGTACGAAGTTCACGGGGATGGGAAATAGCAATTAAGGAGTGTCTAATTATCGAAAGTGATCGGGCGGGCTTCAAAAGAGGGTTACAAGGTACAATCATTGGAGGTGAGGGCTCGAGGGTCAAATTGTATGTCTCAGAAGTTTTTGAG
This sequence comes from Picea engelmannii, assembly GCA_009831015.1. Classification (NCBI taxonomy): domain Eukaryota; kingdom Viridiplantae; phylum Streptophyta; class Pinopsida; order Pinales; family Pinaceae; genus Picea; species Picea engelmannii. Next base: position 178,578 of record ML813815.1, on the reverse strand, counting down.
TGAAAAACGCATAACACGGAAGAGGACATGATGGGCCAGTACATAGGGAACTTTGTATATCACGGAAGTTCGGGTAATGTTTGCAGGATACAAAACAATGGAAGTGAAAATGTGAGCCCTCCTATCCGAGAACCCACAATCGAAAAAGTGGCTCGAGTATGGAATAGGGAAACGATTGGGCAGATTCATTTCCGCTAATATATTGAAACTTGTAATATATATCCCATTTCATGGCAATATCTTTTATGCATGTCTCTGGGCAGAAAAGAGAAAATAAGAGAAAACATATTCATTTAAATTCGAGGAGTCGAGATTCATTTAAATTCCACTGTCTCGTCGATGCTTTTGCTTTTTAGTGATAGTCTATACGGTTTTTGCATGATGAACTGTTAGCATTAAACCTTGGTCATTGCATACTTTGAAACAAGTGCGAAGGTGGCGGGCACAGTAAACAGTGACTAAGAATTGGAGATTTTGTGAACCCGCCAACCGAAGGATCCATGAAAGAGATTCCATGAAATGGGCAAGTATGGAAAGCGATTGGATGGGCTTCATAATTAGGGTGACAATGGTTCCCCAGGAGACATGACTTCCCGAGGGTCAAATTGTATGTCTTGGAACTTGAGTGCAAAATGTGTACCACAGAAGAGGGGATGATATGGGATTCTAGCGGTAAATTTTTATATGGCAGAAGTGTGGGAGATCTCCTCGAGCCTTTCTCTAATTAATGACATGTTTAAGGTTCATGCATGATGAAGTGTTACCATTAAATCTTTCCAATTTCATATCCAGAGAGAAGTAGGAAGGTGGAGGGGACAGGGAACAACAATTAAGGAAGGTGAGGGCCCGAGGGTCAAATTGTATCTCTCAGGAGTGTTGACCGTAGATTAGGGAATGAAGGTGCATTCCTGTAGACAAATTGTATATTGCAGAACTCCAAGTACTATTTTCTAGTCACAAAACATTGGAAACATAATGTTGAGCCCACCAGTCCGAGAACCCGAAATCGAAAAAGTGTCTAAGTATGGAATAAGGAAACGGTAGGTTGGACTTGATGCACAGTAAATGTACCACGTCATGGAGATACAACCAACTTGGGGCTAAGTATTGAAAGGAACGGTGAATGTTCGGGCTCCTGATGGGGCATTCCAATGGACAAATTGTATATTGCAGAACTCTGAGACTGTTTGCAAGTCATGGAAGATTTGAAACACAATTTTGAGGCTGTCAATACGGGAACCCACAATCGAAAATGTGTCCAAGTATGGAATAAGGAAACGGTGGCCCATACTTGTTTTCGCTAATATATTGAAATTTGTAATAGCTTTCCCATTACCTGGCAAGATCTTCTCTGCATGTTTTTGGACAAGTTATGTAGGGATGGTTAGTACTTGAGGCTTTTGCTTATTAATGACGATATTTACGGTTGTTTCATGATGGAGTCTTAGCATTAAAAATTTGTTGTTGCATATTTGGAAAGAAGTATGAAGATGGCCGACACAGAAAACAATGACTAGGAACTGGAGATTTTGTGAACCCACCAACGTGAGGATCCAAAATAGGGTGACAAGGTCTCCCTAGAAGACGTGAGGCCTCGACGGTCAAATTGTATTGCTTAGAACATTTGAATACATAATGTGTAACACAAAAGAGGGGACGATGTTGGAGTCCGACAGTCAATTTGTATATGGCGGAGGTCTGGGTGATATTTGTAGGTCATGAAACAATGGAAGTTAATTTAGAGGTTGGAATAATTAATGTGCATTGGGAAGGGAGTGATTGTGGCAAGGATGGAAGAGAGCGATAAATGGTTTGAAACTTTTTATGAATTTGGGTAAAGTGAAGCTTGCGTGTTGGAGGAGGTCGGGGTGGAATTGTAGATCAAATAATTTTTTGGGTGCAAGATGTATATCAAGGAATAGGTGGAAAAATTTGGCTAAGTATAGAAAGGAATGACAGTCATAGAGACAGATGCTTTGAAACATTTGTGAACCCTGGTAGAGTGAAGCTTGCGAGTTCGAGGAGTCCGCAGTGGAATTGTAGATCAGAAAAGTTTTGAGTGCAAGATGTATATCAGAAAACAAGAAGCATCAAATTTCGAAAGCGCCAACCCGACAACTACGACCATAAAATTGGCTAAGTATAGAAAGGAACAACGGTTGGTCAAATTCATCATGTGAGGATATAGATGGAGATGAAAATCTGTCATCCCTCCAACCTTGGAACCCACGATCATAGAAAGGAAACTAAGTATATAACCAGAAAGAGATAATAGAAGAGAAGAAGAAAAGGGAAAAAGGGCTAAGTATCTCACATAAAAACATCTACTGTTCATTTATTAATACCAATCGTTTCGAACCCCTGGTGAGTTCTCACTAGAAAAAGCATAAATTGCATATCACAGAACAGGGGACATAAGTGTTGAATACTGCAAACCCAGGACTCGGTGGTCAGATAATTGGCTAAGTATTAAAAGGGACCACGGTCGGTCAGGATCATGGTGTGAAGATATAGATAAATATGAGCATCTGCCAATCCACAAATCCAGGAGGCCGTGATCATAGAGATGCGACTAAATATAGAACCACAAAGGGATAATAGAGGGGGAGAAAACAAGGAAAATTTAAAGAGAAAGTGTTTATATTTATTCCAATAGTATTCATATTAATATATATTAATAGATTATTTNCAGGAGGCCGTGATCATAGAGATGCGACTAAATATAGAACCACAAAGGGATAATAGAGGGGGAGAAAACAAGGAAAATTTAAAGAGAAAGTGTTTATATTTATTCCAATAGTATTCATATTAATATATATTAATAGATTATTTATGGTCCAAATGTAAAACATCTTCCAATTTGCAGGATGTTGTTCGGTTCACAAATTTCGTTGAAACCCATAAGCAATAGAAAGAGAAAAAAAAGAGTATATATATATATACATATGACACAACCTTTTTTATTTGCACAAATATTATCAAATAGAAGAAGCTTCAATATATGAAAAATATTGAACAGGAACATGACGTCAACACTTGAGTTGCCTTGTTGAAATAGAATCATTAATTCATTCTATTTACGAGACCCCGAAGAATGAAAGCAGGATGGGTCCTCCCATTTCTTTCTTTAAGTATAGGGTGGGCACCACATAAGTATGGCCTATGAAAAATTATTCATCCATGTAAAATGTAAGGAGTGAACAAAGTAGCCTTTATTTAAATTGAAGTGTTGGAAAGCAGAAAGAAAAGCTTGTCGTCCATGTTTAACGACACACAAAAAATGTAAAAAATAAAATAAAAACAATACCAGAGATTGGAAAACACCATACAAAGACCTCAAATATTCTATATTCAAATAAATTGGGTTACAAAATACAACTGAGATTATTTTCCATAATGACTGCGATTGGGCCTGCTGCTGACAAAAAAAAAACAAATATGTACAATAATGAAGCTTGTGGACAATATTTTATAGATTTCAACTTGATCATCAAATGCTTGATTCGTAAAAAAAAACGAGTTGAATATCAATTTTGGGTCTTGGACTTCATTGGTGATGCCAAATAGATCTATCCCAGCTTTTGGAATAGCTTGTCTCTTCTAGATATGGTCTGCCTGCATTGGCTGGTTATTCAACATTCCATACTTTTCTAAGTGTTAATTTCCCTCTATCGTCGAAAACTTGGGGTTTAAGGTGCCTTCCTTGTAATGTTCCTGGTCATGGACATATGAGACAACTTAGAGATGTGATTCAGGCCCAATTCAAAGACGAGGGAGTGGTTTTATGTGACGTCAACTTTGGGGGAAACAAATCAAGTTAGCCAACAAAAGCTGAGACAAAACAAAATTCAAGTATGTTGTGACTACTACTCTCCCTGTATTCGATCATCTATTTGGTTGAAAATCCTTCTTGAAGATTTGTATGTTGAACTTCTTTGTTTTATTGCTATAAATTGGAAGGGACGTCCAAGTCAGTTGCAAAATGTTACTCTGTTGAAGTACATAGCTTCTTCCAACAAAACAGATTTGGAAAATGTATCAAGTGTTGCAGATCACATCAGAATATATCTTTCGTTGTAGGGGTGGCATACATCGCGGCCCAAAAAATGGTATGGAATATTCATAAGTGTTGTCCAATATTACTCCATTCTCGAATACACTCAAAAGGAAATTATAAATTTGGATACTCATGAACGTGAGAAACTGTATGCGCGTTTGAATCAACATTCTAAAATTATAGAACATTTTATGCCAAAGTTGTAACAGACTTGACAGACAACCAATTTCTATGTCAAAGAGTGTTGAGAGACCTCTGGCTATAGTAACAGACTCGACATACAATCAAATTTCGATCACTACTGATACTAATGTCAAGTGTAAGAAGTCATGATTCCAGGCTCCAGGTAGTTTCACCTTTAGGAATCCACACTGGTAGTGACCCCAGGCTTCATATAAATTCGGCTTCGGACATTGACACTGGCGGTGGAAATGGGAACAATGCTATTGAATGTAGTGAGGCAATGCAGTGAACAAGCAGGGTTGTCATTTTCAAAGCACTTAGACTGCAAGATTGCCAGATCTGCAAAGGACATCGACTTTAGTGTTTCTTTGTCACAACAACTACAATGTTGCTTTGAGTCCATAAATCTTTGGACGTTGGGTGTCTTGTGCGATAATGACCTTGACATTAGGTACATGTCAAACATCTATTATCTGACATTGCAGTGTTAATGCAATTGCCATAGTGGACGATGGCTCGATTGCATTGGCATAAGCAATATTAATTGTGTGATTAATTAGCATCCTTGAAGGATGTGAATCCCAAACAACGTCTAAAAATTTTCAAACAACCGTGTGTTCAAAAAATACATTGTTCTATATTTAAAAAAATAAGAAATTGTATTGTTCGAGCATTTTTTTTTTTTTGAAATATCGGATCCACTGCAACAGAAGAAATGCATTTTCCTTATTCAAAGCAAGGAAAACAACAAGAAGATTGATATTATGTAGAAACAGCTCTGGAATACACCACTACATTAAGGTCTCTTATAAAGAATGAAATGAAATGATTACATGAAGGTGGTAGTAAAAGGTGATTTTCAGAAACCAAATCATTACCTGAACACACCAAACTTCTTGCAAAAGGTGTAGTATAAAGTAATCTTCAGAAAGTGTTGCAAAGTCCATAATCCAGAATTCCTTCCCATTAAATCTTGCCAGTTACATGTCCATGCATGCATTAGAAACTTTTGAGAGTGTTGTTCCCTGGTTATATACCCACCTTCAAGTAGGAGGAGAATATTCGTGCAAAGAGGGGCAATCTCATCGACCCAGATGCAATCATATGCATAGTAATAGTGAAAACAAATTTGCAGTAGCGATAGAAAGTTGATTGTATGTGGATTTTGTTACTACATCCAGAGGACGATGAACAAACTTTGACAGAGATTATGACTTTCTTTCAAGTCTATTACCACACCTAGAAGTAGCTCAATAAACTTTGAAATGGAAACTCCTGTAATTTTAGGATGTTGATTCAACCACTCATACAGTTTCTCATACTCGCAATGATCGAAATTTATAATTTCCTTCTGAGTATATTCGTGAATGGAGTAATATTTCATGTCATTTTCAAATATTCCAAACCATTTTGCAAGCCACTGTATGTGCGAATCCTTTGACAAAAGATAAATTCTTGTGTGGTCCGCAGAATTTGATACACTTTCCAAATCTGTGTTGTTGGAAGAAACTATATACTTCAACGAAGGATAATTTTGCAGGTGACCTGAAAGTCCCTTCCAACTCCTAGTAAGAAAAGAAAGAAGTCCAACACATAAAACTTCAGGCATGCCTTTCAACCAATGAAAGCATCGAATACAGGGAGAACATCAATCACAAGATACTTGATTTTTATTTTTTTTGTTTGTTTGAGTCCCTGTTGGCTAACAAAGTTTTTTTTGCTCAAAGCTGACGTCACATAAAACCATTCCCTCCTCTTTCAATTGGGCCTGAATGGAATCTCTAAGTTGTCTCACATGTCCATAACCAGGAACATTACAACGAAGGCACCTTAAAGCCCAACTCTTCAATGATAGAGAGAAATGGGAATAAGTATTTAAAATGAATGCTAGAGGATGATAGTATAATCTTTTGTAGATTTTGGTTTAATTCGTTTTAATGGAAGATGCCCTCGATCTTTTCTCTTATTAATGTTAGGATATTTAGACACTTAGGAGTTAGTTAAGATCTACTTGGTCTATTGTGTCATTAAGTAAAAGTGTGTTTTCTAGTGTGTTTCTTTAGTATGCATTAGTATGCATTTGTAGTTAGGAAATCCGACGGTCACAATATGTTCCCGACATAAAGTGATCTGACGGTTCATACTTTCCTCGATCTTAACGATCATTGATCCGTGGCTTAACACCCGATTGGTCCATGATCTCTATTTAAAGAGCATGGCGGGTCATTTTCCGATGATAAATTGTGAGAAACTCTCTTGTAAAATCTCTTTGTCATATTTTTCTTTGCATTAATAAAATGATCCAAGTGGCCACATTGGATGGGGACGTGGATGTTTCCCCGTAGGGGTTTTACCACGTGAAAACATTGGTGTGTTGATCTTTTATCTAGTTATGTGAGTGGTTACTGAAGGTGTTCTTCCTCTGTTGGAATACCTGTGTTTTTGAAAAAAATTCCTTCATTGGTTTGCAAAACTTGGACGATTGTAAACCAATCCCTTCTCCCTTCCAGTCTGGAGTCAAGCTTACTGCCACCTGTACTTCTCCTGAAGTTGATGCCACCCTGTACCATCAGTTAGTTGGTAGCCTCTTATACTCGACTCATACCCATCCCGATCTTTCCTTTGTTGTTGGTCTTGTTTCCCGGTATATGCAAACACCCCATGAAATCCATTGGAAAGCAGCTAAAAGGATACTTCACTATGTTCATGGTATAGTTCAGTTTGAGATACATTACAGTTCAGGGGGGGCTCCTTTATTGGTTGGTTTCACTGATTCAGATTGGGTTGGCAACCCTAATGATCATAAGTCTACTGCAGGTTATGTTTTCAGCCTTGGTTTAGGACCTGTCACTTGGTCCTGTAAGAAACAACAGGCTATTGCACTTTCTTCAGCAGAAACAGAGTACCGAGCAGCGATAAATGCAAGTCAGGAAGCCCTGTGGCTTTGACAAATACTTTCAGAGTTTGGATTCCAGCACCAGGATTCGACCAACCTTTAGTGTGACAATCAAAGTGCCATCAAGCTCGCCAAATACCCAGTTCAACATCACCATAGCAAACACATCGAGCTACACATGCACTTCATCATAAAGCTCATTCATGATCAAGTTATTGAAGTGCTCTTTTTCCCTACAAAAGATCAAGTTGCAGACATTTTCACAAATTCTCTTACAGAAGCAAAGTTTTCCAAACTTCGATCTATGTTAGGAGTTCAGGAAGTTGTCATTAAGGGGGGATAGGCTCTAATGCCTCCTTCCTTCTCCTATTGTGTCGCTATTGTAAATCCTTCAATCCTATCCCAAGTTGTTCTTAAGGGGGGATGTTAGGATATTTAGACACTTAGGAGTTAGTTAAGATATACTTGGTCTATTGTGTCATTAGGTAAAAGAGTGTTTTCTAGTGTGTTTCTTTAGTATGCATTTGTAGTTAGGAAATTCGACGATCACGATATGTTTCCGACATAGAGTGATCCAACAATTCATACTCTCCTCGATCTTAATGGCCATTTATCCATGGCTTAACACCCGATTGGTCCATGATCTCTATTTAAAGAGCATGGAGGGTCATTTGTCGATGATCGATTGTGAGAAACTCTCTTGTAAAATCTCTCTGTAATCTTTTTCTTTGCATTAATAAACTGCTCCAAGTGGTCGCGTTGGCTAGGGCCGTGGATGTTTCCCTGTAGGGGTTTTACCACGTGAAAACATCAGTGTGTTGATCTTTGATATGGTTATGTGAGTGGTCACTGAAGGTGTTCATCCTCTGTTGGAATACCTGTGTTGTCGAACAATTAATGCCAATGTTTTCGAATATGTGTGTTGAATAGTCACTAATAACACGGGTTAACATTCCCATATGCAAGCAGATTCTCAAATATGACAACCTGTAATATATGCACAATGTTAAAGAGGGACATGACATCAAGACCTCTGTGGATGACACATTTGTGGATGGCAACATGGTATTACAATATTGCACTATTACTATGATGATGCCTTTAAAAAACTAAAATAACCAACACTTTTTTGCAAATTCAAAATGGACGCAAATTTTTTTATCGGATCCCATAATATTCGCATGTTAATGCATTTTAATGGGAGATGTCCTCGATATTTCTGCTTATTAAAGCCAATATTTTCGAACATGTATGGTGGGTTGTCAATAGTAAAATCATAATTAATGTGCATTCGGAAGGGCGGAAGGTGGCGGGGATGGAGGGGTACAAAAAATGCTTTTAAACTTTTCTGAACCCGAGAGTGCGTGAACCCACGAAACTTTGAAGACTCGACTAAGTATGGAAAGGTAGGTCAGACATACAGAGTCATCGTAGGTAGAGTTAGGCTTGTGAGTTCGAGGAGTCCGGGGTCGAATTGTAGAGCACAAAAGTTTTGGGTGCAATATGTATACCCTGAACACAGGTTACCAGAGTTTGATAACACCTATCCGCGAACCCACGTTCATAAAATTGGCTAAGTATGCAAACAAATGACGGTTGGTCAGACTCGTGATGTGAATATATAGATGGATATGACGATTTTTAAGTTCACCACACCGGGAACCCACGAGCATAGAAACGTGACAAAGTATAGGACCATAGATGCATAATAGAGGGTAAGAACAAAAGGGAAAAACAAGAAAGTTGAGAAGAATTTGGCTAAGTATGCAAACAAATGGTGGTCGATCGGACTCGTGATGTGAAGATATAGATGGAGATGATGATTTGTCAATTCTCCACCCCGAGAACCCGCGACCATAGAAACGTGACAAAGTATAGAACCAAAAATGCATAATAGAGGGGAAGAACAAAAGGGAAAAACAAGCAAGTTTAGAAGAGGAAAAAGAAAGGGAGAGAAGAACTTTATCGCTCACACAACAACACTTAGTCTCATAACTATGAAGCCATAGAAATACATTAACTATGGAAAAAACATTGTCAGCTATGAAATATAGTTGGAGCTCGACAAACTCTGGTTCAAGTCAAAAGAGATGTTGTTTATATCCACTGCAAAATTTTGCATATTATTTTATCTTAATAGTATTTTTTTGGGAGCCAACTGTAAAACCATGTTCCAATTTGTGTTTTCCAACTGGATATGTGTTTGTGAAGAAACAAGTACGAAGAGGCTTAATTGCAGCTGCAGGGCCTCAACTCTACAAAATTGAATCAAACAACAATAAGCAACATCCATCAAACCAACGAGCAAGCATCAATTAGTCAACCACGAATGCCGGTGAAGAACAATATTGTCCAAATTTATTGCAGACAAGATTGTATAAAAAAATCAGAGGAATATATTGTAACACACCCTGGCAGGTAAACATGCAAGACTGTAAGGACCGTGCAAATGCCTCCCACTGTGCAAACATTTAAGGAAGCTGTAGTTTTGCATGGTTGGAATTTTGCATCCGCAATTGGAACACCTCCATAACACCCACTGACATAAAAAAAAGGAAATCGAATTTTCTCTTCGCATACGAACATGGTCTGGAAGAGGATTTCGATGTAGGCATCTCCAGCATTTAAAATTTTCACTTGCAAAATGGAAGCAAAAAACAACAAAGAACAAACATGAACATAAATCTAGCAACGAAACCCACCGGTCAATTTGTAATGACAACAACAACAAAAACAACAACAATAGGAAAAAAAGAAACTAGTCAACAAGAAACAAGCAAGCAAAAACTGGTGAACCAGGAACACTGCCAAATAACAATATCACCCATATTCATTGCAGACAACATTGCAGAAGAAAAAATAAACGACGAAAATGTATTGCAACGGGCTTGTCAAGCAATGCAAGAATGCAACCGCAAAAAATGAGACCAACCGGTGAATGGAGAAGGAAAAAAGCGCAATACCTAGCCCACAAACTATAAAGATGCAAGACCCCGACCTTGCAAAGTTGAAGCAAACAACAACAAGCAACAAGTAACAACCTAGTAAAGAAGCACCAAAAGGCCCAACCATAGTTGTAGGACCTCAACCCTGCAAAGTTGAATCAAACAACAATAAACAACATCCAATGAACCAAGAAGCAAGAACCAAAGAACTGACCAAGAATACTGCTGAAGAACAATATTGGCCAAATTCACTGCACACAAGATTGTATCAAAAAATTCGGAGAAAAATGTATTGTAACACATATGTTAACCAAACATTTCAGGCTGTGGGACCTGTCAAGTAATTATTCAAAGCTGTTAGGACCGTCCAAAGGCCTGCCACTGTGCAAGAAATTAAGAAAGGTGTGGTTTTCACGGTTGGTATTTTTCAATAATAAGAGCGATCAAAATCCTCTTGCAGTCCATATTTGTATGTGATTAATACGACCAGAGAAGAAGGACTGTAATGTTGTCTTCATCTCGTTCCTGATCGCCAATGTTGGACACAGAAACTGCCTCCATCACAACCACAATGACGTATAGGAAAAGGAAATCGTATTTTCTCCTCACATACACAGATTTTCTGCAAGAGGATTTCGACTCAGGCATCCCCTAGTAGTCAAATTTCCCACCCACAAACTGCAAATAGAAAGCGAAGCTAAACACGACACCCAAACCCGCTCGTCAATGCGGAATGACAGAAGGCCAGTTAAAATCACGGTTGTAGAATCCCAAGTGTGAAAGCTGCAACAAGACCAACAGGCAAACAAGAACAACACCAACATGAAAATAAGGAATCAGTGAACAAGCAAGAAGAAAGCATGAACCAGTGAACCAACAATGTCGTTGAAGAAAAATATTGTCCATATTCACTGCAAAGAACATTGCATATAAAAAAATAGAAGAAAATGTATTGTAACAAGTCTGTTAAGTAAACATTTAAGGATGTGAGGCCTATTAGGTAAACATTTAAGTCTATCAGGACTTCTCTATAAACATTCAAGAAAAATGCAGTGTGACAGGTCTGTTACGTACGAAAAAAAATTATTATATGATTTTATAACAATAAAAAAAAATTAGTAACAATAGTTCGAAAAATAGAGGCTATGTAAAAAGGAAAATTTATTCAAAGGACAAACTAATATGAAGTAAACTAATAAAAAACTAACTCTCTATCTTCAAAACTTTGGATATCCAAACATTTCAAGAAAAAAATAAAAACTCAGAAAGATCGTATAT
>ML813815.1:132245-161417 GCA_009831015.1 Picea engelmannii | reverse complement strand
TGAGGCTGATGAATGAAGTCCTGAGGGAATTCATTGGCAAATTTGTGGTCGTATATCTGGATGACATATTGATTTTCAGCAAGACCAAAGTTGAACATTTGAAACATTTAGCCATTGTGATGAGGAAGCTACAGCAGGAGAAGTTGTTGATCAACATGAAGAAGTGTTCCTTCATGCAGAAAGAACTCATTTATTTGGGTTTTGTGATTTCGGCGAATGAGTTGAAAATGGATCCTGAAAAGGTAGAACTAATCAAGAATTGGCCATCACTGAGAAATGTTTTCGAGGTGAGGAGCTTCCATGGTTTGGCTAGTTTCTACAGAAAATTCATTCAGAATTTCAGTGGAATTAGTGCAGCGATGATGGACACGGTAAAGAAGCAACATAAAGTTTTTCATTGGACAGCAGAGGATGAGAGGAGCTTCAATCTGTTGAAGCGGAAGATAATAAAGCAACCAATTCTGGTGTTTCCTGATTTCCAGAAGACATTTCAAGTGAAATGTGATGCAAGCGGATATACCGTGGGAGGGGTCTTGAGTCAGGATGACAGGCCAGTGGCATATTTCAGCGAGAAACTGGATGATGCAAAGTTGAAATACTCCACGTATGATAAGGAGTTTTATGCCATCATATATGCATTGAAAAATTGGAGACATTTCTTGATACCCAAAGAATTCGTTTTGTACAGCGATAACCATGCATTGCAGTCTGTAAATCAACAAGAGAAGTTGAACCAGAAGCATGCAAAATGGGTAGAGTACATGTAGAATTTTACATTTGTAATCAAACACATTTCAGGAACTGCTAACAAAGTGGCTGATGCTTTGAGCAGGAAATGTTTATTGCTGCAGGAGTTCAGAGTCAAAACCTTGGGTTTTGAAAATCTGAAGGACATGTATGTCGGAGATGCAGACTTCGGAGAAGCGTACGAGGAAGATGAGAATCCAGTTCTCAGGGATCGGAGCCCATGGATAGATTTCATGATCCAGGAAGGGTTGTTGTTTAGAGGCAATCAACTGTGCATTCTGAATTGCTCCATGAGGGAGAATTTGGTGAAGGAGAAGCAGAGTGGAGGCTTAGCAGGTCATTTTGGACATGACAAAACATTCGCCAAGCTGAGCGAATCGTATTATTGGCCAAGCATGTGAGCAGAGGTAAAGAGGTTTGTTGAAAGGTGTTGGATATGTCAACATTCGAAGGGACGGAAGCAGAACGTCATTTTTTATCAGCCTTTGCCCATACCCGAGAGGCCATGGGAGGCGATCAGCATGGATTTTTTTCTAGGGTTGCCAAGAACACAGAGAGGTGTTGATTCCATATTCGTAGTGGTGGACAGGTTTTCGAAGATGGCGCATTTTATTCCATGTCAGAAGACCAACGATGCGACACACATCACAAACTTGTTTTTTAAAGAAATCGTCAGACTGCATGGATTGCCGAGAAGTATAGTCTCGGATAGGGATACCAAATTCATAGGTCATTTTTGGAGGACGCTATGGAAGAAGCTGGGAACTAACTTAGCGTTTATTTCAGCTTACCATCCTCAAACGGATGGGCAAACAGAGGTGGTGAACAGAAGTCTGGGGGATCTATTGAGAAGCTTGGTGACAGAGCACCACAACAGTTGGGATTAGATATTAACACAAGCAGAGTTCGCATAAAACGATTCAGTGAATCGGAGTACAGGAAAAAGCCCATTCCAGATTTTGTATGGGACACAGCCGAGGGGAGTATCTGAGCTCAGGGAGTCAGAACTGGCTTCGACTAGCAGCGCGAGCGCTGAAGAGTTCGCTGAAGCCATGAGAGAACTTCACACGAAGGTGAAGCAACGGTTGCAGGACTCAAATTAGGAGTATAAGTGCAGAGCCGATCAGTGGAAGAGACAAATTCAGTTTGAAGTTGCGGATATGGTTCTGGCACACTTAAGGAAAGAAAGGTTCCCAAGGGGAACATATAACAAGCTCAAGATGAAGAATATTGGGCCATGCAAAGTCTTGAAGAAATTCGGGGAGAATGCATATGAAATTGAGTTGCCAGGGGGCATCGGGATATCTCCGATATTCAATGTTTCAGATTTATACCCATACAGGGTTGGAGAAGCAGGCACTAGAACTGAGGAACCAGTGGTCCGATGGAAGAAACAATTACCAGTTGCACAGAAACCGCAGATGGAGTGCATACTGGACAAGCGAGTGGGAAAAAAGACCAGAAGGAAGTAGTATTTTGAATACCTGGTGAAATGGAAGAATCACCCAGTGGAAGATGCCAGCTGGGAGACTGAAGTAGTGATACAAAAGCATGGACACACCATGCAAGAGCTCATGGACAGGAGCCCATGAAAATTTTCGAGCTGAGGAGTATGATGCAGGAGCATCGCTCACTCATCAAGCGAGCCAACACATTTAGAGGAAACAACTGGATAGCGCCAGCACACAAATTTTGAAATTCTTTGGAAAGTTGTTGCGCTGCCCTTTAGATGAAGGCATTCATAAGGAGCGCACTATGTATATTTTAAATGGACTATGAGCCTTTAAGCTCATGTCCTTAGGTAGCTGAGGCATTTAATAGTTTTAATGTTGTTAGATAGGAATTTATTGTAGATTTGATAGTTGTAGAATTCGAGAGGGAAAATGGAATATAGGCACCCTCCTTTGTACATTGTAACATTAGAAATTATCAAACAGGAGCAAGAGAAGAGCAGAGCAGAGAACTGGTGAAGAACACCCATGTACAGATTGAATTAATAGAAGGAAGTCTTTGATTCACTTTCATGGTTTGTGTTGTTTATCTGTGTTGATATTATGCTCATGTATGTTTTCTTTCTGTCATACATTTTCTTTGATATGCTACGTATGTGATTTCATAGTTGATTAGAAATCTGTGAGAAAGAGGAGAATGAGTTTCAATTGTTTCTCTGTCTAAGCCAGGGGATTCCTGCATAGAGTGTAGTGGAATTCATCCGCATAGAGTGCGTTGATGAGGCTAGATAGTTAAACTCTTATTCTCATTTGCCCAGAAGTTGAATTGGGTTATTAGAGCGTGCGGGAGAAGCACAGGCCGGAGTTGAAATCTTAACAGTTAGCCAGAGCAGGGGAGAACATGGGCTACTGTGGATGTTAGTGCACAGGACCTGAAAGAATTCGACTCTTAGAGAACCATTGAAGGTCGAGCACATAGAGTGTGCGAAAGGTCTCTGAGGGAATCAGAGCCTACAAGATCAGGAGGAATAGTTCCTTCTTGATACCGTAGGAGAAGGACCCAGGAGGGGCTTGAGCAGAAATGAAGATTTGGAGCAGGAGAAATCCTCAAGGAGGAGAATCGACGGCTAGGGATCGTTGTGGAGAATCGTTAAGTCCTGCAGACCATCATATCGTGGAAAAGTAGCGAGGAATTTAACTCTTGGGCGCAGGAAGAACCCATAGCCATCGCATATCGGCATATCGGGGTTTGTGTAGACAAGAATTCCATACCCTTTGAAATCGCGAGGAGCAATTTCCTGAATTAATCGGAGCCGTCGATCATACAGGGACACGTGGTGTGAGATCTCTAGGACTCGGGGTTCGACATTCGGGGTTTTCCAAAAACACAAGTATCGCGACCTTTGAAATCGCGATCCTGCAATTCCCGATATAGCGGAGAGAGAAGGTGATGTGGCAGGGAGGCAGCGCATGTGCCATCGGATTTCGGGATTCAGGAACTCACCGTGTATGTGAATCGCAGTATCGTAGGTGCCAATTTACTGATAGGGAAATCCCCGATAAGAACGAAGTCGTTGACTCTTTGATCATCGGGGTTCGGGGTATTGGGTTGCATGTGCACTGTGCTCACGGGACTCGCGAAATCGCAAATTCTGATTTCCCGATTTTGGAGGGAGGTCAGAAAGGAGTGTTGTGGGTAGTGAGAACTCCTGAGAGGAGTTGGAAGAGTTCTTTGACTCTTCGGGCTTGAGATGAAGAAGGTCCTAGTGTGAGCGGGTTGCCGCTGAGGGTGACTTGTGACAAAAAATTGAAGAAAAACCCATAAAATGCTTTTATCCTAAGTTTTTCCCCAAGAGCATGTGTTCTCTGCTCCTGATTTATGTTTCCTGCACATTTCAACGGTTCTAATCGCGAAACTAAGATATACAGTTCACAGAGGATTCCGGACCCCCCCCGACCGTTCTCCTTTTAACCAAAGGGGGGGGTCCAGAATCGGTAATAACATTGGCACACATCTGGACGGCCCAGGGAAGGGCGCTTAAATCAACGGTCGACAATGGATTCCGGACCCCCCCATCCGTTCTACCTTTAATGGAGGGGGGGGTCCAGAATGAGTATTAAAGAGCATGCTAAGATCTACGACCTGGAAATGGGCGTGCAGATCAACGGTCTAAAAAGGTTTTCGGACCCCCCATAATGTTCTTCTTTTAACCAAGGGGGGGGGTTCGGAATTTTTATTCTCCTCTGGTGGGCCCCTGGTCATACATGGCATCAGCCTATTGATCTTGAAGTCCCATCCCCATCTGCTATCTGACAGCCCCCGTCACTCATGGGCGTCATCCTCCACTGAGTCCACTTGTTCCACTTGTGCCCGAGTTGTGTCCCATCCCATAACTGTTGTTAGTCCATTACCCTTTTCACTCATGACCAACCCCTTATCGTGACTATCACCTCCAATCCCTAGAAGCCATGTCACCTGTCCGTATGTTTTGGCCATCGTCACCTTCCATCTCACCCCCAAGTGGCCCATTGTCCATTTATTATCAGATAACATATACGTTATCCTACGTACCTATCTCTCGTGCCAAACCGACCCAAGTTTTAAATAAAACTACCGTTTTCCCCCTCCATTCACTATTCCTCCATCGCACCAGAAAATATACCTCTCACTCCTCCATTGGATTCCCGTCGCCTTCATCCACAGTCAGTCGACCCCACTAACATCGTGTTTATTGCAGGTACTGTTGTAGAGATGGCGCCAAAGCCAAGACCAGCGGAAGGAGAAGAGAATCCTTTTCTTCCTCCTCCTGTCGACCTGGACAAAATCCCATTGGTCAACAAAGAAAGATTGATCATGGATACCATATGCGATTTCAATTTCTCACACCTCCAGTCATGGCTCAGGGAGGTGTTCCTAGACCAGAGCGATGAAATTGGACTCTGGGAGTCCAATTTGCCCCTGTACCTTTTTCCCCAGATCCACAACTTCTCTGAATTCGCCCTCAAATGCCAAGCCCATTATATTCCTGACTAGAGGGTCGTTGAATCCTCATCCAGAGACGTCCTGTTATTCATCACACCCGAAGACATAGATCAAATAATGCAGATCCCCCACGCTGATTCTATTTCTCCTTTCAACCTAGAAATCCTTACCGAGTTGTATCAAAAGATGACTTTTCCCCAGAGAGCTCAAATTTTCGAGTTGTTCCTTCCCATCTCCACTCAACTCCCTTCCACAAATCCCCCTTACCCATCGTCTATGTTATCCACCAAGGGAAATCAGATCATTTCCTCCCTCTGTGCTCTGTTAGGGTACTATTTCGACCAGTGGGTAGATGAGCCTATTCCGGGTTTTCTATCCATTTTCTCCATAGATGAAAAACCCACCACATAGTTTGATTTCAATACCTTCTTAGCCAACAATATTCATGAACAGTTCGTGAATTTTAGCATGGAAGGCATGTTCATATATTTGTCCATATTGGCCTGCATGTTTGTTTTCTATCAGGCAGATAAATTCATTTTTTCTATGCAGAAAATGGACGCAGATGGAAGGCCTCAGCCAGTCACAGCGTGGACATCTTTGTTGAAGCATAACTCCACAAAGTATAGATTCAAGGCATTCATCGATATTTTCTACCACCCTATGGTAAGCATGTTGAGTGGCAGGCCCGAGCCACGAATAAACGATGAGGTCCAGAGAATTCTACATCTCTCGGACAACACAAAGACAGGGGACTGGTACCTGTATCAAAACCACACCGAGATCAGATTTTTCGGGTGCGAATCGGCACCCTTCAAGCTGCGAAATTATGTGCTGGTAAGAATCTTTGCGTTAGAGTATATAAGGAAGATCATGAATTCAGATGACATTCATTTTGTTTCCCTGAAGAAAAAGAAGCAACTAAGAATCAAGGGGCAGATTGGCTCTTTCATCTGCAACAGTTGAGGCATCGGGGAAGAAGCTAACAAAATGTTGAAAGAAATGAAATTCTTTATGAATTTCCCATTGCACTATGATCCATACGGGATCATCTCATAAATGCGGGTGAAAAACAAGAATATCCCGTATGTTCACGAAGTTAAGCCCAAGATTGAGAAATTCGCTAATTAGACGATGTGGGTGCCTGACACCTTGATTGAAATGGAACAGTAGGTTCCCCCTACCACTGTCCCACCAACTTCCACACCACAAGTACCTAAGGAAAAAAGGCCTCGAAAATAATCATCTCCGCCTATCACGGAGGTGTCGTCTGAAGAGTTCCAGTTACATATTAAGAGGCCCAAGACAGTCACACCTCCCAGCCCTACTGGGGAGAAATAGGTCCCGCCTGCCACAGTTACTAAGTCTGTCATTCCACCTTTTGGGTTGAGCCTGTACAAGGAAATCACCCAAGTCGTACCGAAGAAATTCACAGACTCCCCACTGGACAGTCAGCTGGGCAAGACTGGGCCCAAGTTGAGCATCTTCGAGAAGTACGAGCTGATCAAGAAAAAGAATCAGACTCTTACCACCAACACTTATGCTCAGTTTCGAAAGCAGACGTCAACTGCGCAGCACAAGTTGTTTTCTGCATTTGACACAGAAAAGGGTAGGATGCACATGGCCTTCCTCCAGGCGCAGGTACCAGACCCCAAGGTAATTAAAGATTACAAGAGGGCCACCTTCGAGTTCCAAATGAAGGACGCGCACCCAGCAGATTAGATGGATCTGCACAAATAGACATGAGAGATGGTATTCCATACGTTGGCACATGCTTCAGCTTCAACAATAAAATTTCAGGTGTCGCTCAATAACGCTCAAACGCAACTCAAGCTGGAGAAGATATCTTCTTTCGCGAAGGACAACATAATCAAAACTTTGGAGGAGATGGTCCTCAAGGTCGGCTATGATCCTTCGAATGTCAAGGCTGTAGAGGAGATGATAAAGAAAAAGAATGCAGACATCGCCTCCTTGAGGAAACAGTTGAAACTCCCGCCCACAGAGGACTCACAGGCTAAGGAGATTGCAGAGAAGGAAGGAGAGAAGGATGAAATGCTCAAGCTGCTCATGGAGAAGAACGCCCAGCTCAAAGAAATGGAAGCAAAGATGGAGAAATTGCTAAAGGAGAAAGAGAAACTGAAGTCTATGGAAGTCATTCCATTGAGTGCTATCCCAATTGCAGGATTGAGCATAGCATAAGTAACAACAATTCCATCTGCAACACCAGTGACACCACAAGAGGGAACAACAAACCTCGCCAAATCCATGGAAAAGATGAACCTGCAAGAGACAGAGATCAGTAGGCTTAAAAAGGAAGTTGAGAACCTCCAGGAACTCAGGACTTCCTTGCAAACAAGTCTTTCCAAAGAAAAGAAAGTAACTGAGTAGCTCAGGAAGGAGTTACAACAGCTCCAAAAGAAAACAATGGCAGGGAAGACTTTGGCTGAGGTCAAATAAAATGTATGGACAGACATCACCAAGTCCATAAATGAGATCTGGCCCATGATACAAATCATGTTTGAGCAGAACGAGTTGGTCCAGAGGAGTAAATAGGCTATTGAGAAGATCGGAGTAGAATTGGGAGATAGACCAACTCAGGCAAATGATATCATCAAATTCCTCAATTCAAAGACCAGAGAAGATCTAGAAGAGCTGAAGATAGAAGATAGAATAGAGACCATCCTTGAGGTCAAAAGCATTTTGACAAAGAGAAGTCTAATGCTTCAGCTGGAAGAAACGGTTCAGGTAATGGATCAGGGGGTACATAAATTCTTCAGCAATATCGAGGCTCTCTAGAAGAAGGGTCTCCCCGGTCTGAAGGTTATTAATAATAAACTGATGACACTCCCAGATTACAAAAAGAGACTGTCTGAAGTGTCTAAGGACAGTTCAAAGTTTGTTGGCATAAAAGGGAGTATCACCGACAAAACATTCCTGGATGCTCTTTAGTTGGACATCAGTATCCAACACGAGATTCAATACATATTCCTCACTAAGCCCACATTCGTTAAATATATGGAAATGGACGAAGTGTATCAGAGATTGCTCAAAGTCACTGTGCCTAGTCATATCCGATGGGAGGAACTCTTCGATCTGATCGATTAGAAAATGAGTTGTCTAGGTCCAGTCACCTGTCCAGTCAGAAGAGGTTGTACAGGAACCTCTCCAATGGCCTACCCCAGAAATTCCACATGCAGTTGTACCAAGTCATCAAGTAGTTTTGATTAGTTAAATTAGTTAGACTAAAAATAGAATGAGCACTTCTTGATCAGTTATGATAGGAACGTTTGTAATTTGAATTATAAATACTTCACCTTTCGAAGTATTGGGGGTTGTTGATCTTTACACCCTGACGCTATCAGACTGTATCATTTTTTGAAGAGATCTGCCATTAATAAAAAGGAGGCACTTTTACAGGATTATTGCGTGTATTCACTAGTGATGTTTATTCTCTAAGTTGAATGTTATTCTTGCTTTGTGATCATATTGTTTTCTGAAACTAATCTTTAAGAGTAACGCACGTTGCAGGATTTATCTTGGATACCCTGTTTCCAACTTTAAAGATTTTAATGTTTATCTTCTAATGTTTTCAATTAAGAAATTCTTAATTGCTTCTTAGTTGGATTTATTTTTCTCATATTTTCTTCTGTCCATCATTTAAACTATTAAAGATCCAGTGAGTATATTATCTCGGCATGTGGAAGTATTCCTTTACGTTTCTGGTTTGTATCTCGAGTTTATAATATCACAGAACCCATAGCCCAATGGATGTGTAGACTGTGTCAACCAATTCAAAAAACACTTTTACAACAAAACCTACCTATTCCTTTACCTAGCCTAACATCTAAATTAAAAACAAAGATAAATCATATAGAGAGATCCCTCTCTGAAGCTGGAAGGGCTAGATCCCAGCTTTAAAAGCGGTTGGATAAAGTTACCTTTGTGGATTCCTTATTTTTCAACCTCTAGGAAATTTACAGAGTGCTAACATAATGGCGACTCCACTGGGGACGAACTAAAAATTGATAATTTCACATTTTCTTTCCCCTAAAAAGAACGTTTGATTTTGAGAAGAAAGTAATGTTTAGAGGTTGATCAAACTTTGTACATATTATTTTCAGACACGCAAAATTAAAAAATATATATATATATATATATAAACCAAAAAGAGTTCTGGCTTCCAAGAAATTTCATACTCGATCTCATCCAGACCCAGAACCCACGATAGTGATAGATAGCCCCGAAAATTTTCTCAGGCGAAAGGCCTCGGCTGCCGGTTCAGGGAGTTATACTCCCCTTCATAAGTGCCCTTCCTTTTAAGGAAAACCAGTTATCTCTCAAAACCTTGACCTTGATACCTTTCCACAGAGAAGCCTGGTTAGAACACGTTCTGACATTTTTGTGATTGGACTCATTTTTGACCCAACTGTGTTGCAACCCCGAACCCCCGAAGTCTTGTATCCCATGACCAAACTACAAATCACCACCTCAGTACTGTCCAGTCCCTCCACATTATCGTCTTCAGTCGCTACATTGCCGACCATCCAGGTTTCCATTCAACCTCCTCCACCCATCATGGAAGCTCGATATGATCCTTTGGTGTTGGCTGCGCTGCTACATGCCATGCCCCAAGACTACCAAACAAGACTTCCACAGTTCGATGCAACCGAACCTTTAAACACCCAACAACATGTGGACAAAATGAATGATTATTTTGACTTGCAAGAAGTTGATGAGGCTGACGTGCAAATGCGATTGTTTGCCCAAAGTCTGACAGGTGACGTCAAGAAATGGGTCAAAGCTTTACCTGCCACCTCAGTCCCTGACCTTGTTGTATTCCAAAGAAGTTTTCTTAATAGATGGGAGGTAAAGAAAAATCTTCTCCAAATACTATCAGAATACGAAAATATAAAAATAAATCAAGGTGAGACGGTACAAGATTATTGCACCCATTTCAACAACATGTACAATGCAATCCCAAATGAAATCAAACCTCCACAGGGTCTGGCATTGATTAAATTCGTTGATGTATTTGATGCTGACATGTCATACCAACTAAGAGAAAGAAATGCTGCCATCTTGGAAGACATGTAGAAAAGTTTTATTAGTGTGGATGCCAATTTATTGGTAAAAAGGGAAAGACAGAAGTCAGAGAAGAGGGTCGCTTTTAAAGAAGAACCTTCCATGTCATCCTCAGACTCCACATTAGATTCATTTACCCGAGCAATAGAAAGGATGTTCGAAAGATTCACTGTGTCAGATAGAAATCCTCCAAGAGACAACCCACCTGCTCCCCAGGTTCGGAACCCTAACTTTAGGAGAAATCATCCTGAGATCAGACAAAGAGATCCTAGGGATCAAAGAGAGCAGAGGGGCCCAGATCAGTAGATTAGACCTCCCCTACAAGAAAACTATGCTGATGAAGGGGGGGAAGTGATTGAGGAATTGGAGGACACTCATATCAACCTCATGGGCATTCATGACAATGAGGCTATTTTCCTTACTCAAGAAGAGCAGGAACTATTTCTGCTAAATCAAACAAAGGTAAGTGAAGAAGCTAAAGATGCAGAACAACAGGCCTTTGAGAATGCTATTCTGGAGGTACACCGACAGTACAATCTGTGTAGCAAGAAGATAGAAGGGATTTCAAAGACAGAAGGGACTTCTTCCAAGAAGACGATCGAAACACAGAAGATAGTCGAGACCAAGAAATCCCCTGAACCTTCTACTGAGAAGACTCCTGAGAAGACTACTGCTGAGAAGATTCATGAGAAGAGTAAAGCTGATGCTCCCTTGAAGAAAAACATCACCATTCTGAAAAGGCCATCACATCCCAAGGTTTCACCTATTAATCCATTGAGTACATCTGAATAGAAGAATTTGGTGGACAAACCAGAAATGATGAGCCACGGTAAAACCCCCACACCTTTAGCCTGGAGGGGGAATTGGCCAAAATAAAAATTCCCATCCCACTTACAGAGTTGATGAACAGAAATGGTTATCGTTCACATGTGATTAAAGCACTAGCCATTGAACCTGACATAGGCATGAAGGCTTTAACCATTGGATCAGTGAATCATTCAGACACTGTGAACCTTACTGATGATCATCCTGAACTTCTTTTCGGACCTGAAGTAGATGGTAGAGATGATACTAGAGAGGTCGATCCTTTTTACATCAGTCTAAACATACACGACTTGATCTTGCATAACGCTATGCTGGATTTAGGTGCCTCCCATAATCTGATGCCTAAAGCAGTAGTGGAAAAATTGGGACTGGAGGTCACCAGACCATACAAGTATTTACACTCATTCGGCTCCAGCAAAGTTAAATGTATTGGTTTGATCAAGGACTTGTGCATCACCTTGGTTCAGATTCCTGTGAAGAGCATGGTTATGGATGTGGTGGTTGTAGACATACCACTGAAGTATGGAATGTTGCTGCCCCGGTCTTGGGGGGCTAAGTTGAAAGGAACCCTACAACTGGATATGTCTTACGCCACTATCCCAGTGTTTGGGCAACAGAGGAGGCTATACATAGAAACACTGATGAAGTACATGGTCAGTAGCCAAGAAAAATCGCACAATTACCCCCTTTAGTCTGCACATTCTGATTTAGATTCATTCATCTTGTACAATGATGGTGATATGGAAGAGCAAGATACTCAGCTGATGGAAGACCTATCTGGTCAAGACGAAGGCCCAGAAAGCGTGGATGTAGCAAAGATGAAGAACGTGATAATTGAAGAGTTACCTGCTGATTTCTGGAGCATGTATTTTGATGGAGCGGTGAGTAAAGAAGGAGCAGGAGCTGGAGTCTGGTTGCATAATCACAGAAACAAGTACTCAGAAAATCATTCCTACAAATTAAATTTCCAGTGCACTAACAATGTTGTTGAGTATGAAGATTTGATGCTCGGTCTGAAGCTATTGAAAAAGGTTGGTGCCAAACAGATTATGGTAAGAGGTGATTCTGAGTTAATAATCAAGCAAATTAAAGGTGAGTATGTTGCAAAACACCCACATCTTAGAGCTTATAGAAACGTTGTTCTTGATGCTTTGAGGTGTTTTACTGAAGTGGACTTGCAGGTAATGCCGAGGGGACAAAATATCCTGGCAGACGGATTAGCCACCTTAGCAGCCACCTGTAAGATTCCTTTCCGCTCGACTTGTCCATATACTGTTGAGGTGAAATGCAGACCGACAGTTCCCGACAATATCAGGTATTGGCAAGTGTTTGGTAATGATGACCAAATTGA
The DNA here is from genome assembly GCA_009831015.1 of Picea engelmannii. Lineage (NCBI taxonomy): Eukaryota > Viridiplantae > Streptophyta > Pinopsida > Pinales > Pinaceae > Picea > Picea engelmannii. The sequence goes on along the minus strand of ML813815.1, from coordinate 148,978 downwards.
AGACTTTCTGCAATGCAAGAACGATTTTGAATGTACAAATATAGATTTAGAGAATGAAGATCAAAATGTAAATAATTCTGATTTTGAAATTGATAGTGTAAATACAATAGATTCAGGAGAATTAGGCGATGACGAATTGGATGCTGACGTTTTACAGTTGAAAATCAATGTTTTTCCTAGAGGTCTTGTTCCTTTAGAAGATTTATTTGACAGTAACGATGTAGCCAAAAAACCAAAAATTGAATCTCATGGACAAGAAGTAGAGGACTGTAATATAGGGACTGAAGAGAAACCTAGGATGGTCAAACTGTCCAAATATTTACTCCCAGAACAAAAGATCAAATACATTGAGTTGTTCAAAGAATATTCTGACGTTTTTGCCTGGGGCTATGAAGATTTGAAAGCCTATGATACCAGCATCATACAACACAAGATTCCCATAAAAGAAGACCAAAAACTATTTAGGCAGAAACTTAGGAGCATAAATCCCAAGTTGCTTCCTCTGATAGAAAAAGAAATCAAGAAAATGTACGATGCCAAGATCATAGTCCCGTTGCGTTTCTCTAAGTGGGTCTCTAATTTAGTCCCTACACGTAAGAAAACCGGGGAAATCAAACTCTGCATAGATTTCCAAAATCTGAACAAAGTATCCCTGAAACATAATTACCCATTACCGAAAATGGACCACCTCCTTCAAAGGGTGGTCGGGTCCAGTCGGATATCTCTATTGGATGGTTTCTCAGGCTACAACCAGGTCCTAGTTCACCTAGATGATCAAGATAACACCGGTTTTACCACACCATGGGGCACTTTCATGTATGTGAAGATGCCTTTTGGTCTGATGAACGCAGGAGCCACGTTTCAGAGGGAAATGGATATCGCCTTCGTGGAAGAATTAGGTAAGTTTATTGTCGTTTATTTAGATGATGTGACTGTGTTTTCCAAATATGATGATGAACACCTGCGACACCTTAGATGAGTTTTCGAGAAATGTAGAAGGTTTGGGATTTCTTTAAATCCTAGGAAGTGTCTTTTTGGGTTAGAAGAAGGCAAACTGCTGGGACACATCATCTCTAAAGATGGAATCAAAATAGACCCCAACATAATCGAGGCCATACTAAAGTTAGAACACCCAAGAAACCTCAAAGAACTACAGTCTTTTATCGGGCAAATTAACTTTCTACGAAGATTCATTCCCAATCTGGCTGAACTCCTCAGAAACATTACAAACATGCTTAAAAAGGACATAAAAATAAAATGGGACTCTGAGTCCAGACAATCCTTCGAACAAGTCAAACGAGCACTCACAGAAGCCCCAGTTTTGATCAGTCCCGATTTTACTAAAGATTTCTATCTCTTTTCTTTCGCATCTGAACATACTATAGCAGCGGTGTTACTGCAAAAGAACAACGAAGGGTATGAACAACCCATAGATTTCTTCAACAAAGCATTAAGAAATGCTGCCCTGAACTACAATATCATGGAGAAGCAAGCTTTTGCTTTGGTAAAATCCATAAAGGACTTCAGGGTCTACATTCCCCATTCCCATACCATAGCTTATGTTCCGAACGCGGTAGTAAAGGATATCTTGACATAGGACAACCCTGATGGAAGAAGGGGAAAATGGATTGCTGTCATTTTAGAATACGATATAGAGATTAAGCCCACAAAACTAATGAAAGGCCAAGGCCTTGCTAAATTAATGGCTGAATCTAACTTCCAGGCTCTTGACATTAATTTTCTAGATGTGGCATATGAATAGGGCGAGATGGCGACTCCAAACGTTAGAGAGGTATTTCTCAACTCTCCATGGTATGCAGACCTTATATTCATTTTACAAAATTTACAAGCTCCCCCTGGTTTGACTAAGACTAAAGCTAGATTTTTAAAGTTGAAGGCTTTGAAATTCTGTATTCTAGAAGGAAATTTGTGTTGGAAAGAACCTGCAGGCATTCTGTTAAATTGTTTATTGAAGGATGAAGCTGATAAAGTGTTGCAGGAGTTTCATGCAGGAGAATGTGGTGGCCATTTGAACTGGAAGGTCACAACCAACAAAATACTCAGAGCTAGATTCTACTGGCCCACCCTGTTCGTAGATGTGCATCAAAAGGTAACAACATGTCACCAGTGTCAACTGTTTGAAGGCAAAAGGAAACTCCTTCCTCTACCTCTGAAACCTATCTCAGTTGAGGCCCCTTTCCAGCAATGGGGGCTCGATTTCATTGGAGAAATATACCCACCTTCTTCAGGCCAACACAGGTGGATTCTTACTGCCACCGATTATTTTACCAAATGGATCGAGGCAGTACCAAGCAGGCAAGCCACTGACTCTGTTATTATCAAATTTCTTGAAAATAATATTTTGTCTTGTTTTGGTTGTCCTAGAAAGATTATAACTGACAATGCAGCTGCCTTTCGGTCGAAGAAGCTCATAGATTTCTGCAACCAATATCACATTGGTTTGGGGCATTCCACAACCTACTACCCTCAGGGGAATGGGTTGGCAGAATCTTCAAATAAAACTTTGGTAAATATCATCAAGAAAACATTGCAGGAAAACAAGAAATCATGGCACAATAAGTTGGTGTTTTCTTTATGGGCTGATAGGCTGACCACCAAAAGGTCAATTGGTATGTTACCATACCAATTGGTCTATGGTACAGAGGCAATTTTCCCCAATTCTTTAGAAGTCCCTGTCATGAAGTTACTTCAAGAGGTGCAAGATGAGCCGAATGACTCACAGCGAAGGATCAACCAGATGATCCATTTGCAACAGACTAGGGAGGAAGTTTTCAACAAAACTCAGGTCATCCAAGAAAATATCAAGAAGAACTTTGACAAACGAACTAAGGAGGATGATTTCGAGCTAGGAGATTTGGTATTAAGATGGGATTCGAGGAATGAAGACAAGGGAAAGCATGGAAAATTTGATAATCTATGGACAAGGCCATACATGATCCAAGCTTTCAGAGGAAACAATGCTTTTTTGCTAAACAACGTTGATGGGTCAGATCTTCCAGGAGCACCTGTGAATGGCAGAATGCTGAAGCATTATGTCCCACCTCAGTAGAAAATCCGAATTCACAATATCCACTGTACATACCATATTAATTTTCATTTTCACTCGCATTTTATGAGTGAAGAACATTAGTCAGTTAGTTGAAGCCCGAAGAGAAGGCCCTAAGCTGCTGATCATTGTTTTTCCATCTTTGAGAATAAGACCAATGAAGGCTACTAGACAGATACGTTCAGAAGGAAAGGAACCAGGATTCTTGGCACTTCACAGGGAAGTACCATCCCCAGGTGGAGACGCTGTTATCACCCCATAAATTATGGGAATCAACTGGTGACTGGGATATTATCTGTATCTAGTGTTTTTGTTGACAAATGATTTTTCATTCTGCAAATAATTTGAAAAGAAAAAGAAAAAGGAAAAAGAAAGAAAATAAAAAAAAAAGAAAAAGAAAAAGGAAAAAGAAAGAAAAGAAAAGAAAAGAGGGCATAAAAGAATTGAAACAAAAGCCCCATGCAATAATAGTAACTTGGTCATAGATTTCAAGCATGGCCAAGTTCTTTTTAAATTTAATGTTGATAGGGTAGTGAATGATTTGGCTAAATAGTTTAATCTTAGCTAAATGTGTTTAGGTTAGATTAGTGAATAAATCTAACCAGACTGTCTAATCCTAGTCAGATAGCCCTAAGGTAGAGTAATTTCTTAACCCAATAGTTTAATCTAGGTTAACTGTCATAGGAAGATAGGTTAGATCATAGGTTAGTTTCTTTAGTGTTCCATTCCAATAAAACCAGCTTGAGGTCAAGATTACACCATGTTCCAAATGCTTAAAGGATAGTTGGTCAAAGCCCCAGGGTGGTGTCTCTTTGAAAAAATTGAAGAAAAACCCATAAAATGCTTTTATCCTAAGTTTTTCCCCAGGCGCATGTGTTCTCCGCTCCTGATTTATGTTTCCTGCACATTTCAACGGTTCTGATCGTGGTGCTCAGATCTACGGTTCACAGAGGATTCCGGACCCCCCCGACCGTTCTGCTTTTAACCAAATGGGGGGGGGTCCGGAATCGGTAATAACATTGGCGCACATCTGGACAGCCCAGGGAAGGGCGCTTAAATCAACAGTCCACAATGGATTCCGGACTCCCCCGTGCGTTCTGCCTTTAATGGAGGGGGGGGGTCCAGAATGAGTATTAAAGAGCACGCTAAGATCTGCGGCCTGGAAACGGGCACGCAGATCAACGGTCTAAAAAGTTTTTCAGACCCCCCCTAATGTTCTTCTTTTAACCAAGGGGGGGGGTCCGGAATTGTTATTCTCCTCTAGCGGGCCCCTGGTCATACGTGGCATCATCCTATTGATACCGAAGTCCCATCCCCATCTGCTATCTAACAACCCCCGTCACTCATGGGTGTCATCCTCCACTGAGTCCACTTGTTCCCGAGTTGTGTCCCATCCCATAACTACTGTCAGTCCATGCTGTCAGTCCATTACCCTTTTCACTCATGACCATCCCCTTATCGAGACTATCACCTCCAATCCCTAGCAGCCATGTCACCCGTTCGTATGTTTTGGCCATCGTCACCTGCCATCTCACCCCCAAGTGGCCCATTGTCCATTTAATACCAGATAACATATCCGTTATCCTGCGGGCCTGTCTCCTGCACCAAACCAACCCAAGTTTTAAATAAAACTACCGTTTTCCCCCTCCATTCACTATTCCTCCATCGCACCAGAAAATCCACCTCTCACTCCTCCATTCGATTCCTGTCGCCTTCATCTACAGTCAGTCGACCCCACTAACATCATTTTTATTGCAGGTACTATTGCAGAGATGCTGCCAAAGCCAAGACCAGCGGAAGGAGAAGAGAATCCTTTTCTTCCTCCTCCTGTCAACCTGGAATAAATCCCATTGGTCGACAAAGACAGATTTATCGCAGATACCATATGCAATTTTGATTTCTCAGACCTCCAGTCATGGCTCAGGGAGGTGTTCCTGGACCAGAGCGATGAAATTGGACTCTGGGATCCAATTTGCCCCTGTACCTTTTTCCCCAGATCCACCACTTCCCCAAATTCGCCCTCAAATGCCAAGCCCATTATATTCCCGACCAGAGGGTCATTGTCTCCTCATCCGGAGACGTCCTGTTCTTCATCACGCCCGAAGACATAGATCAAATGATGCAAATCCCCCGCGTTGATTTTGTTTCTCCTTTCAACCTAGAAATCCTTACCGAGTTGTATCAAAAGATGACTTTTCCCCAAAGAGCTCAAATTTTCGAGTTGTTCCTTGCCACCTCCGCTCAAATCCCTTCTACAAATCCCCCTTACCCGTCGTCCATGTTCTCCACCAAGGGAAATCAGATCATTTCCTCCCTCTGTGCTCTGTTAGGGTATTATTCTGACCAGTGGGTAGATGAGCCCATTCTGGGTTTTCTATCCATTTTCTCCACAGATGAAAAAACCACCACACAGTTTGATTTCAGTACCTTCTTAGCCAACAATATTCATGAACAGTTCATGAATTTTATCAATGAAGGCATGTTCAGATATTTGTCCATATTGGCCTACATGTTTGTTTTCTATCAGGCAGATAAATTCAGTTTTTCTATGCAGAAAATGGACGCAGATGGAAGTCCTCAGCCAGTCACAGCGTGGACATATTTGTTGAAGAATAACTCCATAGAGTATAGATTCAAGGTATTCATCGATCTTTTCTACCACCCTGTAGTAAGCATGTTGAGTGGCAAGCACGAGCCATGAATAAATGACGAGGTCCAGAGAATTCTACATCTCTCGGACAACGCAAAGACAGGGGACTGGTACCTGTATCAAAACCACACTGAGATCATTGTTTTCGGGTGCGAATTGGCACCCTACAAGCTGCCAAATTATGTGTCGGTAAGAATCTTTGCATTAGAGTATATAAGGCAGATCATGAATTCAGATGACATTCATTTTGTTTCCCTGAAGAAAAAGAAGCAACTGAGAATCAAGGGGCAGATTGGCTCTTTCATATGCAACAGTCGAGGCGCCGGGGAAGAAGCTGACAAAATGTTGAAAGAAATTAAATTCTTTTTGAATTTCCCATGGCACTATGATCCATACGGGATCATCTCAGAAATGTGGGTGAAAAACAAGAATATCCCGTATGTTCACGAAGCTAAGCCCGAGATTGAGAAATTCGCTAATCAGACGATGTGGGTACCTGACACCTTGATTGAAGTGGAACAACAGGTTCCCCCTACCACTATCCCACCAACTTCCACACCACAAGTACCTAAGGAAAAAAAGGCCTCGACAAGAATCATCTCTGCTTGTCACAGAGGTGTCGTCTAAAGAGTTCCAGTTACATAATAAGTGGCTCAAGATAGTCACAGCTCCCAACCCTACTGGGGAGAAAGAGGTCTCGCCTGCCATAGTTACTAAGTCTGTCATTCCACCTTTCGGGTCGAGCCTGTACAAGGAAATCACCCAATTCGTGTTGAAGAAATTCATAGACTCCCCACTGGACAGTCAGCCAGGCAAGACTAGGCCCAAGTTGAGCATCTTCGAGAAGTACGAGATGATCAAGAAAAAGAATCAGACTCTTACCACCAACACTTATGCTCAGTTTCAAAAGCAGACGTCAACTGCGCAGCACAGGCTGTTTTCTGCATTTGACACAAAAAAGGGCAGGATGCACATGGCCTTCCTCTAGGTGCAGGTACCAGACCCCAAGGTAATTACAGATTACAAGAGGTCCACCTTCGAGTTCCAAATGAAGGACGTGCACACAACATATCAAATGGATCTGCACAAACAGACAGAAGAGATGGTATTCCTTACGTTGGCACATGCTTCAACTTCAGCAGCAAAATTTCAGGTGTCACTCAATAATGCTCAAACGCAACTCAAGCTGGAGAAGATATCTTCTTTCATGAAGGACAATAGAATCAAAAATTTGGAGGAGCTGGTCCTCAAGATCGGCTATGATCCTTCAAACGTCAAGGCTGCAGAGGAGATGATAAAGAAAAAGAATGCAGACATCACCTCCTTGAGGAAACAGTTGAAACTCCTGCCCACAAAGGAATCATAGGCTAAGGATATAGTAGAGAAGGAAGGTGAGAAGGATGAAATGCTCAAGCTGCTCATGGAGCAGAACACCCAGCTCAAAGAAATGGAAACAGAGATGGAGAAAATGCTAAAGGAGAAAGAGAAACTGAAGTCTATGGAAGTCATTCCATTGAGTGCTATCTCAATTGCAGGATTGAGCACAACAACATTAACAACAATTCCATCTGCAACACCAATGACACCACAAGAGGGAACATCAGACCTCGCCAAATCCATGGAAAAGATGAACCTGCAAGAGACAGAGATCAACAGGCTTAAAAAAGAAGTTGAGAACCTCCAGGAACTCAAGACTTCCTTCTAAACAAGTCTTTCCAAAGAAAATCAAGTAACTGAGCAGCTCCAGAAGGAGTTACAGCAGCTCCAAAAGCAAACAATGACATGGAAGACTTTGGCTGAGGTCAAAGAAAATGTATGGACAGACATCACCAAGTCCATAAATGAGATCTGGCCCATGATCCAAATCATGTTTGAGCAGAACGAGTTGGTCCAGAGGAGTAAACAGGCTATTGAGAAGATCAGAGTAGAATTGGGAGATAGACCAACTCAGGAAAATGATATCATCAAATTCCTCAATTCAAAGACCAGAGAAGAGCTAGAAGAGATGAAGATAGAAGACAGAACAAAGACCATCCTTGAGGTCAAAAGAGTTTTGACAAAGAGAATTCTAATGCTTCAGCTGGAAGAAAAGGTTCAGGTAATGGATCAGGGGGTACATAAATTCTTCAGCAAGATCGAGGCTCTCCAGAAGAAGGGTCTCCCCAGTCTAAAGGTTATTAATGATAAACTGATGACACTCCCAGATTACAAAAAGAGATTGTCTGAAGTGTCTAAGGACAGTTCAAAGTTTTCTTGCATATAAGGGAGTATCACCGGCAAAGCATTCCTAGATTCTCTTCAGTTGGACATCAGTATCCAACACGAGATTCGATACATATTCCTCACTAAGCCCACATTCACTAAATATACAGAAATGGACAAAGTGTATCGGAGATTTCTCAAAGTCACTGTGCCTAGTCATCTCCGATGGGAGGAACTCTGCGATCTACTCGATTAGAAAATGAGTTGTCCAGGTCCAGTCACCTGTCCATTCAGAAGAGGTTGCACAGGAACCTCGCCAACAGCCTACCACAGAAATTTTGCATGCAGTTGTACCAAGTCATCAAGCAGTTTTGATTAGTTAAATTAGTTAGACTAAAAATAGAATGAGCACTTCCTGATCAGTTATGACAGGAAAGTTTGTAATTTGAATTATAAATACTTCACCTTTCGAAGTATTGGGGGTTGTTGATCTTTACACCCAGACGCTATCAGACTGTATCATTTTTTGAAGAGATCTGCCATTAATAAAAATGAGGCACTTTTACAGGATTCTTGCGTGTATTCATTGGTGATGTTTATTCTCTAAGTTGAATGTTATTCTTGCTTTGTGATCATATTGTTTTATGAAACTAATCTTTAAGAGTAACGTACATTGCAGGATTTATCTTGGATACCCTGTTTCCGACTTTAAAGATTTTAATGTTTATCTTCTGATGTTTTCAATTAAGAAATTCTTAATTCCTTCTTAATTGGATTTATTTTTCTCATCTTTTCTTTTGTCCATCATTTAAACTATTAAAGATCCAGTGAGTATATTATCTCGCCCCGTGGAAGTATTCCTTTACATTTCTGGTTTGTATCTCGAGTTTATAATATCACAGACCCCATAGCCCAATGGATGTATAGACTGTCTCAACCAATTCAAAAAACACTTTTACAACAAAACCTACCTATTCCTTTACCTATCCTAACATCTAAATTAAAAACAAAGCCAAATCATATAGAGAGATCCCTCTCTAAAGCTGGAAGGGCTAGATCCCAACTTTAAAAGTGGTTGGATAAAGTTACCTTTGTGGATTCCTTCTTTTTCAACCTCTAGGAAATTTACAGAGTGCTAACAGTGGCTATCAAAATTCAGGTGCAATTGTAACTATTTGGACATGACAGTAAGAATCTATAACTGACAAAAAAGATCATAGTGATCGACTGAGAAGTGGCCATGGCCGACTGTCTTACAGTGCTTCATAGAGAATTTAAATTCTCTGCATAATTGACTAAACCAAAATAAAAACATTAACCTGGAGGAGCTAGTCCAAGTGCGATCTCGGGCTCGACCGACCATGGGCGCTGTAGGCTGGGACAAATATCTGTCCGCAAGTTGAGCACCGTTTTCTTGCAGGATATGTCGTCATCGCATCGAACAAGAGGTCCAGACGTTGTCCCAGGGGTTGTTGAATGTGTGCCTAGTCATCCATTTTCTGCCGAAGCTCGAAGATGAGCTGTAGATTCTCGTCTAGAATTCGAATTGGTGTGGGTGGAGGCGACTCCTTCATCATATTTGCATCCAATGCATCCAAGTCTGCATCCACTTCTTCCATTGTTTTCATTGGAGTAGCCACTTTTCAACTGGGAGGAATTTCTTCCTCCACCATGCATTCTCCAATGCCATAAAAATGGTCCAGAGTGTGGGTGTTGGGCGGGGGAATTCCTGGGTGAAGGATAGGTGGAGGGGAAAAATTATCAAGAGGGAGAATTTCCTCCTTGAATGAGCAACTGCCAGGGTCATTGGTGAAAGTGGGGGTGGGGGATTGGGGTTGTTGAGGCCGATTATGGTGCTGGTCGAGACAACTGGTGATTATGAGGGCTAGATGAGAGGGGGGGAGTCGATTGCATCTGGTAAGGGCATTGTAGTACATTAGACCCCTTCTAGAATCGCCCCTCTCTCTGGGCATGGTGTGAGCATTCAAGTGAGGATTGGGCTGGATGAGCAATGGAGGAATGCCCATGGGCTTCCAAACAATCAAGTGCAAGGAAAAAATGATATGGGAGAGCCATGGAACTGTCGAGCACAAGGTGAAGAGAAAGCCGAGGAGTAGTCGGGCACAAGGCATGGGAGGAATGAGAGAACAATACAGAGCACATGCCTTTATAGTGCCTAGTGAATTGACATGGGCAGGAGCCATGAAGGCTAAGGTGACTACAAGCTTGGTGCAGGTACCTTACTTGGTATTCCCATCCTGGTTCGTGCAAGGCTGTATTAAGTTTCCTTGGAGTTCCCAATGCACTATCATTAATCCATGATGAGTGTGGGCCATTCCGATTGGAGGGAAGGGAGGCTGGCGGCATGGATTAATAACTCCCTACACGGCCTAACTCCACCTGGAACCCATTGCGTTCCACCTGTCACCCCATCTAGGAGAGGGTAATCCTGGAGAGCCAACTCCCTTCATTGAATCAATAACTACGAGATCCGGGACTGTCTTGAGTCAATGTAGATGTCTTCTTTTGTGTTTACTCCTGCATTTTCTAGCTTGTCCTCCACCTTGTTGGCCTCACATCTTATGTGTGAGGTAGTTAGAGTAAGTGTGGGCTTGAGAAGATCTTTGAGGTTGTTAAGGGGCCCAAGGAGGCACCAACTAGGGGTGATTTTCTTCGGGTCCTTTCCTATAATGATTTTGGTGGCGAGATTGATGATTACTCTAGAATCCCCTTCTATTATTAGACAAGTAAGGTTGTGATCTAAATCCATTTGTATCCCTTTGATTAGTCCCCATATTTCTGTCGAGTTATTTGTGTCATGTCCTAGATTATCTTCCATTGGGTACTGTATTTGGCCAATGTTGTCCCAAAAAACAACTCCATACCCAGAGAGACCAAGATTGCCTTTGGAGGCACCATCAAAGTTGACTTTATGGAAGCTTGGGGTAGGAGGAAACCAGGAGGACGAACTGAGAGATGAGGCTTTTGGGGAGAGAGAGTGGGGGTCAGGGAGAAATCCCAAGATCTTAGAACTGAGGTTGCAGAGGGGTCTGAGGGGAAATATTCATAGAACCAAGGGTGGATTTTGAGAGTTTTCATAATATTCTTGTGTATGATGGTCTAGAGGACTAGTGGGGGGAGGCCTGAGAATGGAATATTATTCTATTTCTCTCTTTCCAGAGTTGCCAGACTATGAAGTCAGGGAGGAGTTTCTATATTCTATTTAATATGGGACTTTTGTAGGAGTCATGTAAGATACTATATATATAAAATATGCAGAACAAAAATAAAATGCTAGAAATGGCAGAATAACAGTAAAATATCCAGCATAATCTTCACAATAACACATAAATGATATAAGAACAACAATAGAAATAGCATTTTGATTCAGAAAGCAATGTTCATAGGCCTCTTCGAGGGGGAAACCTCCAATTGAGCAATTCTTTGTTACAATAATCTCCAAGCTAGGGTTTTCATACCCTCGACCCTTATTTATACTAAATATGTCTATTAAGAGAAGAATCTAGAGGAATATCCTTCTAGAAGCGGAAGCTTCTATTAGGTCTTCTTACATTCGCCTTATTCTATTTTATTGAAAGGCCTTATTAATATTGACCTTTATTAAATTTGAATACATTGATCTACCTATGTGCGGGTTAGGACCTTAACATGTCTTCCCCCTTAAAAAAAACCTTGTCCTCAAGGCTTGAGATGTGGAAACTGTTGCAGAATGGTAGCTGGTTCCCAAGTGGCATCTGCTGGAGTCATATCCTTCCACTGTACTAGCACTTCCTTGATGGTTCTCTGACACAGGCGATGCTCACGCTGGTCCAAAACTGCTTCTGACTATAGCCAAACGAATCCTTCTTCAGCTAACTCGGGAAGGTTGTTTTGAATTTGGCACCTAGTTCCAATCACCTTCTTCAAGCATGAAACATGAAAAATAGGATGTAGCTTCGACTGACTTGGCAGAGCTAACTAATATGCAACTTGTCCCACATGCCTGAGAACTCTGTAAGGGCCATAAAATTTGGGTTCTAGCTTCTGACAATGCTCGGCCTTGAGGGAAGTTTTCTTATATGGTTGCAGTCTTAGAAACACATGATCCCCTTCTGCAAATTGACGTTCAGAACGACCTTGATCTTCTTGCTACTTCATTCTATTATGTGCCATGACCAAGTTCTCTTTAAGGGTACGAAGGATATCCTCTCGGACTGTAAGTGTTTGATCAACCGCCTGGACCTTCGAGGTACCCTATAAGTATGAGAGAACTGAAGCTGGCTTCTATCCATATGCCACTTCAAAAGGAGTCATGCGAGTGGCTGTATGGTATGTAGTGTTGTATCACCATTCGGCGAGGGGTAACCATTAAGCCCACTGGTGTTGTTTTTCAGAGGCAAAGCACCTCAGATATGTTTCCAAACACTTGTTGACAACTTCCGTTTGACCATCCATCTGGGGATGATAAGTTGAGATGAGATGCAATTGTGTGCCTTGTAGCCTAAACAGTTCTTGCCAAAAATTGCTTGTGAAAGTTGGGTCTCGATCAGAAACAATGGAGTGTGGCATGCCATGAAGCTTGAAGACCTGGTCCATGAAAATTTGAGCCATCGTGGATGTATTAAATGGGTGGTGAAGAGAAAAAAAATGAGCATACTTGGAAAGGCGATCCACCACCACCATTATGACTGATTTATTCCCCGATTTGGGTAAGCCTGTAATAAAGTCCATAGAGATATCCTTCCAAATAGCAGGGGGAATCAAAAGCTGTTGGAGGGTGCCTGGAGATTTTACTATTTCTCCCTTGTTGCGTTGACACACCTCACATTCAACGACAAACTTACGGATGTCCTGTTTCATACCATCCCAGAAAAAAGAACGTTTGACTCGGTCATATGTTTTGGTGAACCCTGAATGCCCCGCTGTGGGTGTAGCATGAAGCTTAGAAAGTACCGTGGATTTGAGCTTGGATTGTTTACTTAAATACAAGCGACCTTTGTATCGAAGCTCATCCTGGAGCTAGGAGTACCCTAGGGGAGTCGGAGCCTTGTTATGTAGTTGTTGAATCAGATGCGAACTTTTGGGATCTTGAAGCCATTCCTGGCGCACAACTTGGAGCCAATCGGGTACAATGAAGGAAAGAGAAAAAAGGGATCCTTCGTCTTCATATTGTTGGGACAGTGCATCCGCCATGACATTGTCTTTTCCCTTCTTGTAAATGATCTCATAATCATATCCAAAGATCTTAGTCATCCATTTTTGTTGTTCCTGGGAGGAAATGCTTTGTTCCAGAAAGTACTTGAGGCTTTGATGGTCGGTCTTAATTTGGAAGCGTTGCCCCAAGAGATAAGGATGCCACAACTCAATGGCATGCAGAATCGCCGACATTTATTTTTCATAAATGGGTTTGCCTAGATTCCTTTCAGAAAGTTGCTTGCTAGTGAAGGCCAAAGGTCGACCCTCTTTCATAAGGACAATGTCGATTCCTTTCCCTAAGGCATCACATTCCAACACAAAGGTATTTGTGAAGTCATGGTTCATGAGGCTCTGGAAGGTGGAGGGGGTGTTACACAAACCAAAGGGCATGACCAAAAACTCATAGTGGCCCTCATGAGTGCGAAAGGGGGTCTTGGGAATGTCGGCCTCTTTCATACATATATGGTGATAGCCCGAGAGAAGATCAAGTTTGGTAAAGAATTGGGCGCCACTCAATTCATCCAGGAGGTCATCAATGATAGGAATGGAAAATTTTTCTTTGATGGTTAGTTTTCTGAGAGCACGGAAGTCAGGACACATTCTCCAAGAACCTTCTTTCTTCAGTACCATGAAGACCGGAGAGGAGTAAGGGCTTGTACGAGGACGGATGACGCCGACAGTAAGGAGTTCCTGGACCATTTTTTCAATTTCATTTTTTCGTGCAAAGGGGTGGCGATATGGACAGATATTGGGGGGAGGGCTTCCCGGGACAAGGGGAATGGAATGATCATGAACACCATGGGAAGGAGGGAGTCCTTGGCGAGTATAAAATACCATTTGATGTTTAGAAAGGAGGGCTTGGAGGTCTTGGGGCACTGGGGGTGTCTCTGTGGCTTGTATGGCGTGAAGTTGGGCAATGACACCAGAATGACCTTTTTTGAGCAGTTTTTCCATGCGATGAGAACTGATGACCTCAGGTGAACCAACACTGATTCCTTGGAATTTATATTGGTGGCCTCCTTGGTCGAATTGCATGGTTAAGTTCTGAACATCCATGAGAATGGGACCCAAAGTACTTAGCCAACCTACACCCAACACAATGTCGCAACCGCCCATGTCAATAGTAAACATATGGGATTTTAGGTGGTAGTCACCAATTTGGAGACGCACATTTTCATAGCACCCACCACATTTCATAGAACCACCATTGGCAATCATGATTTGGAAATTGTTGACAGCATGGATGTAGCAATGGGTTTCTTGGGCAATGCGGCGATGAATAAAATTGTGGGTGCTGCCACTATCAACCAGAATGATGACCTTTCGGTGCTTGATGTAACCGATTAACTTGAGGGTTTGGGGGCCAGAGAAGCCGGTGAGAGCATTGAGGGAAATGATCGGTTCCACTTCGGGAGGGTCGGAGGGAGGGTTTATGTTAGTGATTTCTGGTGACTTGGCCACAAGGGGAGTGTCAACATCCTCTTCCGGAATATCCTCAGAGATGGCCATAAAAAGATTTTGTTCCTTACATTTGTGTCCTGGGAAATATTTGTCATCACAATTATAACAGAGGCCTTTGAGTTGGCGTTCAACCATTTTAGCCCTGGTCAATTTTTGGATCTTTAATGGGGTGGAGAGAGTAGTGGGGTTTACTGGTTTAGGGCAAGGGATAAAGGAAGGATTACGGTTTTGAGAGGAAACAATTTGTTGTGATTCTTTAGCTTTTTTAGTAGCCTCCACCCAAGTTGTAGGTCGAGCCATGAGGACATGGGCCCGAATCTCCTCCTTGAGGCCACTGATAAAACATTCTCAAAAGAAAGCATCATTCATGCCCTCTGTTCAAAAATCCAGGTGCTCAAATGCAGCTATGAAGTCTTCTACTGTGCCTGATTGCTTCAATTTTTTCAAACGACCCAAATGGTTGGTGTCAGTGTCAAAGCATTCATAAAGCTCAGTCACAAATTGGGTCCAAGAAATATACCCTTGACGGGAAGTTTTTCTCCATTGCCACCATTTCCAGCGTTCTTGATCTAGATGGAGAACACCATACCGGAGTTTGGCCAAGTCATATGTAATGTTGTAAAGAGAGAAATAATGTTCCATTTGGGTGACCCAACCAGTGGGGTCCGAGCCATCAAATTTGGTTACATCCACCCGCAAAAGGCGTATGTCCCATTGAAAGTGATGGGGCTGAAAGGAATGGGAATAAGTTTCACCTTCAGTCTTTGTATGTGCATCAGGAAAAGAGTCATCGGTAGGGATCTTGAGTTTGGTGAAGAGTGATGCAAAGACAGATTCAAGCTGGGTGGTCAGTTCATGTTTGACTTACGCCATTGTGGACTGCACGACTGCATTTACGGATGCATTTATGGTGGTATTGATGGATGTATAATGGGAGGCAATAGTAGCACTGAGTTGTTGCACTTCTTGTTGGGTCTCAAGGAAACCAGATTGCAAGGTGTTGAAGCGAGACTCCAGTTCTTGGCTACGGGTATGGGCCATGAGGATGGGTGAACTGAAAAGGGAGCGAGTGGGGTCAGAATTTTTTGCAAAAAAATGATATGGATGGATGTGATAAGGGAGAAGGGATGAATCTAATGGAATAGGTNTTTTTTTTTTTTTTTAACAACTGCGGGGTTATACTTCGGTCTGAAGAATGTTGTAGTGCTGAAATCCCCAAATTCTTAACCAGAAATAAATGTGTATTTACTTGGAAAACCAAACACAGATGCGCGACAATAGATCTCGTCGGTTTAATTTGTTTATGTTTATGTTTATGTTCCCCAAGGGTTAGGTATTCAAGGGTTCTACAGACAAGGGTTTGCCCTATGCTATAACTCTCTGATATACGTGTGGGGTCCAACAGTAGTACTCGGACCAATATCTTAGGGCACTAACTAAGGAGGATAGATCGTACCCTTAGATGTACTACCCGACTACCCAGGTACTAGAGAGTATCTTCCCGAGTGTTGTTCTCGGTGACACTATAGCAATCCGACGGCCGATAGGTTTATCTAAAGAAGGCTTCAAGAAATATAGGTCGATCTGTACATAGGTGTTGTCTGATGCGCTACCACTCAAAGGGGTACCAACAAGGGTTACAAGGGTGGCCAACAGATGTGTGCTTAAGAACAACTTGTATTTCCCGTGTGTATGAATCCCTCAACCGCGGGTTTATGCACGTAACGACTGATCTCTGTGGCTTAAAGATGCTGGAATACGTCTCTCCCCTGGAAAAAAAATACCCACAATTTCTACCAAGGAAAGTGCTTTGATACCACTTGTAAGATACTAGATATATAAAATATGCAGAACAGAAATAAAATGCTAGAAATGGCAGAATAACAGTAAAATATCCAACATAATCTTCACAATAACACATAAATGATATAAGAACAACAATAGAAATAACACTTTGATTCAGAAAGAAATGTTCATAGGCCTCTTTGAGGGGGAAAACTCCAATCGAGCAACACTCTATTACAATAATCTCCAAGCTAGGGTTTTCATACCCTCGACCCTTATTTATACTAAATATGTCTATTAAGAGAAGCATCTAGAGGAAGATCCTTCTAGAAGTGGAAGCTTCTATTAGGTCTTCTTACATCCGCCTTATTC
>ML813815.1:96033-111373 GCA_009831015.1 Picea engelmannii | reverse complement strand
AGGTTGAAAAATTACAATCAACAAACTCTTTTAAAAGAATCTATAAGATCCATTCAAGCAAACTCACTCATTCAAAAGCTAGCTCAAGGTGAATAAATACCATTGTCCAATTAGTAAAGAACCAGATAAGGGCATTTTGAGATGGGATGATAAGGGATCAAGTCCAACCAATGAAGGTGTGAGAATAAGTTATAGTAACTGTTAGTATCTAGATATTAACATTTCAATTTTTCCTTGTTGTGGGAATAGGGTTATTCCTGTAGCACCAAAACGTGTTAGTACCTAGAACTTAAAATTTTATTAAGCCAATTTCAGCTTGTGGCTTCGTTTTTTAATCAATTTCTGGTCTTTTTTAGTTGGCTCTCGACCTTATACAAGGTTTTATATTTTATCAAATTTTGGGCCTAAAGGCCAAACTTCAGCTCCAATGCTCCAAGCTCCAACTTCATGCAACCTGCCACACAACATACAAGCCATGAAGTTAACATGAGCCTAGCCCCCAAGCGCCAAGACACAAAGCTTTCACGACTAGTATTGGTTCTAGTTCCAGAATGGAGGATCCATCAGACAAACAAAACTATAGAGCAATAGATGAACAACTAGCATCATTGTTTCCCTGTAATATCGATATAAATCCCCCAGAAGACAACGAATTCCTTTCCAGCTGGAAGATTCAGCTTGAAGAAGATTTGAAAGTTATTCAGTTTCAGGACAATAGGAACCATATATCAAAGATTCTTGCAGAAAATGATATTGAATGTGATGATTTGGGATCCATTTGTTTTTTGGATTCGATGCTTCTTTGTACTTTTATGGAAGAAATTGTCATGTCTTCCATTTCTCATCATCTTATGAATATGAAAAACCTAGAGTACATAAATGGAAGTCGTAACGGGCCTGATTATCTTCCCTGAGAAGACTCTCGACTTGATGAGAGAAGTCAGCGCTTATTGAGGGAAATAGATCCTCTTGGACCTGCTTACGAACGCTATGCTCAAAATGGGCTTCCTTCATATGGTTCAAGAGGATTAGATGCAGGCCTTGGGGGAAAAGGCCAAGGGATGGGTTTCAAGGATAGTCAGCTTAGAGATCCCTTGAGGAGGCCTAATAATGATCATCTACCACCAGATGCATCCAACACCCTTTTTGTTGAGGGCCTCCCACCTAAGTGCACTCGCAGAGAAGCGGCTCACATATTTCTCCCTTTTGTTGGTTTCAAGGAAGTTAGGCTTGTAAACAAGGAGGGCCGAAATCATGGAGGAGAACCCCTTGTTCTGTGCTTTGTTGACTTTTCCAATCCAAACTGTGTGGCAACTACAATGGATGCTCTCTAGGGCTATAAGTTTGATGAAAATGAGAAAGAATCACTTATTCTAAAGTTGCAATTTGCATGTTATCCTGGACCAAGGGGCAGTGGCTCACCCTTTGGACATGATCGTGATGAGTATCGTCGACGGTAATTTATGACTCATATTGTTTCGGTTGTTGGCCGATAGAACAATGTCAAAGGTGCAATTATTGGATCGATTATCTATGTGGGTCATACACATCCTAGTCATACCTGAAACTATCTTTGGTTTAGATAAATGGGATACGCCATTGTATTGCAGATGAGATCAAAGTTTCAAAGTCAAAACCTGAGAATCCTCCAACAGTTCACAAAGTACAACCTTCTTTTTTTTCAAGGCATGGTGTTGGTTCATTGACGTCAGTTCCCCAGAATTATGCACCAAGTTCACAAATCCAATCACAGGTTGTGGCTTCTCAACCAATGCCCTTGCAGGCTCAATTTCAGATGGCACTGACAGTGCAAGGTCAAGTCCAACAGCAAGTATTTGGTATCTAGGGTCTGCAACCAGATGCCTTTCAGTTGTAGCAAGGGATGGTGCATCAATTGCAAGGATTATCTTTTCCACAGCCTATATACACAGCTCCTTCACATTCTATGCCTCAACAAGTGAATTCTATGACCACTCATATACCATCACAATAGTTTTATCCTATGCCTTTTATGTGTTTCAATGGGAACACATCATCCAACATATATGTCACAACCAACTAATCAATATAGTCCTCAACATGCCAACACAACTGTCAAGATCACTCATACAGAGACTCATGAAGAGTTAACATTTGGTCCAAAGGGCACAAAGATGGATTCACACACAGATGCCGGGATTGTTAAACCAACTTATGTCACTAATACTTTGTCAGGAAGATCTTCAACTTATAAACCTCAACAATAAGGTCCACCTGTGGCTTTCGGCAGTCCTCGCAAACTAAATTCCAACTCAACAATACCAGTAGGATCACATGGACAATCAACTAATTTACATCAGCAACCAAATACGTCAATTTTAATGGTAGGTGTATCATCATTAAATGCTACATCTGTGAGGTTTGATCCTATACACATGATTTGAGAAGACAAAAGAGAAAGTGCTTTTTATGATCTGGAACTTTTCAATTAGTCTTTGGTTCGAGAAGATTGAGGGAGTATAATAATCTTTCCAACATCTGTCAAGGACATACAATAGCTGGAGATAGAGAATGATTAAAGCGAATTTTTTAGGCATAATATTAATAGTCTCAACACTAAAGGGCAGCTAAAGGATACCTGGAAGCAGTGATCTTCTAGAAATTCAACAGTCAAATCTAGCAATTAAGAATTGAAGACTTCATCAAAGATTTGGATTCATCTAAATCAACATTTCTAAGAAACAACTTGAGTGCCAATATTTTTGGAGGAAACAAAGCACTTGGCAGTCAGTTCAGCCTTATTTCTCATCGATTCCAGATTCTTAGTGATCTGAGGACTAATGTTTGAGAAATATCCAGGTTTTCAAGTTACAAGTGGCATGGGATTCAACAAATGGAGATCATATCTAGATTTAAAAGGAGATTTGACACCAACAAACTCAACTATTCGAAAACCTTTACAACTGCATTTGTTTTAGTTTATGTCTTAGGATTCGAATGGATTTTATTTCCAGTAAACTAGCACATTTTGTTATTATTTTTTGTTATTTAAATCAAGCATTTTGTAATCAAAAGGGGGAGGAGAGGCATGAGAGGGTTGAATAGACACCAGGGATGCTGGACTGGGATTCTCGTTTAGGATTGTAAAGTAGGGACTATTTCATTTCACACTCAATGCTACAACCCTTTCGATGAGCATATTTTCTCCTCTAATCTATTTCTTTCTTTTCTTACTTGTAAAACATGTTTTCTTTGCAATGCATTGACATTATCTTGTTATGTTGATAAGGCAGTGAAGATTTCACTGATTTCCTTCCCATTCTAAGACTTGTTTTTAAGTACCTTATTCTCTGTTTTTGAATGACATTTAGGATCAAGAATCTTCCTGTGTGGGTGAACAGATTGGGCACTTGCATACTTCTTTATTCTTATGGTTTCATCTGCTTTATTAAATTGGATACCATTGACTAAGTGAGTGTGATTGGAACTTATTTACAATCAGGAATTGGTTTTATCTTTCTTCATTTACTGTTGAAACCTCCAACCTTTCAAAAAACCAATATACATTTATCCATAAGAACCAATGCAATAACTAAGATGTGCTAGGCTTGACCCTATAGCAGTCTAGGGGAAACTTCTAGCACTAACATCTTTTGGCGTTGTTGTCGGGGATGAAGCAACGAATAAATCTTCCCTGGGAGAACGACAATGATGAGATCTAGCCTTGGATGGTGAACTAAAGATGGACACTGTAGACTGCTTATTATTCATCTAGTGACTCCACATGGTTGAATAATCCATGATTAAAGATTTATTGACGACTCCATTGCTTCTACATGGCGAGTTCAACTACTAATCTAGTTGCTTCATTTACCAAGATAACAGAGTTGGTAGCAGACCCTATTTTTCTTCAAGATTTATTAGAATGGATAGGTATGTTTTCTTATGATGAATGGGAAGAAAATTCTTCTTCAGTTTTATCCTATTTTTTAGACTCTTACAATGTATTTAGTAGAGAGGATAAATTTAATTTCTTAAAGAAGCTTCTTAAGGAACTTGAAAAAGAATATGGATGCTTGTTAGCTCAAAAAAATCCCCAGGATTTTTCTTATTAGAACGATACTTTTGAAGTTCTGAACCATCAACAAAACATTGTTTCTTCATTGACAATCAATGAACCAGATCCAGACTTTAACACACAGTTTCATGTTCCTTTTTCTGGGAATGCTGAGAAGTTTCAAGTTCCTCTAGAAATTTCAAAGAACCAACTTCCCGAGTTCTTTGTTCAAGGAGATGATAATCATGAATCCATTTCAATATATTCATGTTCAAGAGTCTGCTATAATCCACCAGCTTATGATGAATGCAAAGAGAATCATCAACAAGGAAACGAGGCATACATTTTTTATAAAAGTATTATTCCTGGTGATTTTTATGATTCGGTGGCATTATACATGGAGATTTTTGTTATTTCAGATTTTTTATTGCTTCTGCACCATGAATATCAGTTTCAACTTTTTTTTGAGTCACAATTTCTTATATCACTATTCATTCTAATATTTCAAGACCGGTTAGGAGTCCAATCTCTCAATCAGTTGTTTGATTGGTTACATTGGAAATATCATATTATTAAGAAAATGGATTGGTTAGTATAGATCTGTGTACATAAATAAGCTCATCACAAGAGCAGGTGTTCTAGTTCAGTTTGTCATTAGTAGAGCAGTCATTTTCAGATATGTTTTGGATTTTCATTATTAGTTCAGTTTATAGTGTGATTTTCAGCTCATGGTTACTTTTCAATTACAAAATAATAAAGCAGAGATGGCCTGAGGGAAACAATGAACAGGGTTATAGGTTGCAGAAAATATTGATTCCAGATTTATAGAGCAATGTTTTCAATTTTGTTTTCAAATATGGTTAAGATTGCAGATTTTGGAAAGAGGTTTGGGGCCAAAATTAAAATAATATTGACTGACTCCACAACCCAATGGACTAGGCACAGAAGAATGTGAATGTTTGCAGAGGCAAAATCTTGCAAGATCAGGTTGCACAAATGGAAAAATATTAAGGCACATGGTCTACTTGTTCTTGGCAAATCGTAAGGAGTATGCCATCCCCAAAAGGAGCTAATGTTAGTATCTAGATATTAACATTTCAATTTTTCCTTGTTGCGGGAATAGGGTTATTTCTGTAGCACCGAAACGTGTTAGTACCTAGAACTTAAAATTTTATTAAGCCAATTTCAACTTGTAGCTTCATTTTTTAATCAATTTATGGTCTTTTTTAGTTGGCTCTCGACCTTATACAGGGTTTTATATTTTATCAAATTTTGGGCCTAAAGGCCAAACTTCAGCTCCAACGCTCCAAGCTCTATCTCCATGCAACTTGCCACACAAAATACAAGCCACGAAGTCAACACAAGCCTAGCCCCCAAGCACTAAGCCATAAAGCTTTTAGGACTAGTATTGGTTCTAGTTCCAGAATGGTGGATCCATCAAACAAGCAGAGCTATAGAGCAGTAGATGAACAACTAGCATCATTGTTTCCCTGTAATATCAATATAAATCCCCTAGAAGACAATGAATGCATTTCCAGCTGGAAGAGTAAGCTTGAAGAAGATTTGAAAGTTATTCAGTTTCAGGACAATAGGAACCATATATCAGAGATTCTTGTAGAAAATGATATTGAATGTGATGATTTGGGATCCATTTGTTTTTTGGATTCGGTGCTTCTTTGTACTTTTATGGAAGAAATTGTCGTGTCTGCCATTTCTCATCATCTTATGAATACCAAAAACCCAGAGTACATAAATGGAAGTTGTAACGGGCCTTGTTATATTCCCCGAGAAGACCCTTGACTTGATGAGAGAAGTCGACGCTTATTGAGGGAAATAGATCCTCTTGGACCTGCTTACAAATGCTATGCTCAAAATGGGATTCCTTCATATGGTTTAAAAGGATTAGATTCAAGCCTTGGGGGAAAAGGCCAAGGGATGGGTTTCAAGGATAGTCAGCCTAGAGATCCCTTGAGGAGGCCTGATAATGATCATATACCACCAGATGCGTCCAACACCCTTTTCGTTGAGGGCCTCCCACCTAAGTGCACTCACAGAGAAGCGACTCACATATTTTTCCCTTTTGTTGGTTTCAAGGAAGTTAGGCTTGTAAACAAGGAGGGTCGAAATCATGGAGGAGAACCCCTTGTTCTGTGCTTTGTTGACTTTGTCAATCCAAACTGTGTGGCAATTGCAATGGATGCTCTCCAGGGCTATAAGTTTGATGAAAATGAGAAAGAATCACTTAGTCTAAAGTTGCAATTTGCATGTTATCCTGGACCAAGGGGTGGTGGCTCACCCTTTGGATGTGATTGCAATGAGTATCATCGACGGTAATTTTTGACTCAGATCATTTCAGTTGCTGGCCGGTAGAACAATTTTGAAGGTGAAATTATTGGATCGATTATCTATGTGGGTCATACACATCCTAGTCATACCTGGAAATGTATTTGGTTTAGATAAATGGGATATGACATTGTATTGCAGATGAGATCAAAGTTTCAAAGTCAAAACCTGAGAATCCTCCAACAGTTCACAAAGTACAACCTTCTGTTGTTTCAAGGCATGGTGTTGGTTCATTGATGTCAGTTCCCCAGAATTATGCACCAAGTTCACAAATCCAATGATAGGTTGTGGATTATCAACCAACGCTCTTGTACATTGATGCAGGAGCATCTCTCCACATCATCCAGCCAGCCAACCAACCATGTCAGCGCATGCATTCAAGGCTGAAGAGAGGTGCAACCCTCATCTTCAGTTTTGAATTTGAATGTAATTAATGTTGTAGGCTGTTGAGCCATGGAGCCGTGACTTTTTGCAGGCATTAGAGTAGGTAGGCCTTTAAATGTTTGTAAGGATGAGATCTAGATCCGATTTGTGGACTAGACAACCATTCAATGCAATGGAATAGGGTAGGTAGATTGGAGGGAAGAGCTCTAAGAGCCCCCCTCGGGTAAAAAGATCTGTAGAGGATCTCATTTTGTAAGAGGAGGATATAATAGAAGAGAATATATGAGTAGAGAGAAGAAGAGAGGAGCCGAGACCTTGTTATAGGCCGTGCTCATGAACACCTTTGTAAACAGGCATTTGCCATTTTAATACAAACATAAGCAGTTTTTTCTGCATGTATTTCTGTGTTATGTGGATGCCTTGGCGTGTTCTATTTTATGCAGTGAAATCATGTTGTAGATGTATGCTAGGCATTTGCAGGTTGTTTTGATTTCGGGCTTGAGTTTCTTTGTGGTTTCATGCTAGAAGGGCATGACGGAGTACTGTGGTCTCTGAATACCAGTGCACTGAAGCACTTCTGAACTCTGCGGATTCAGACAAAGACGTGCCAGGTGGGCACAAGAACTGGAATCATCAACTCAGAGGAAGACCTCAAGGTTGCTGAATATCTTGGAGGCAAGGCTGTATATGGAAACACAGTTGCAGACAGAATTTCTAAGGAGTTCTGAGAGCTCTGCCAAGTGGGCATTGATCATATGCATAGGGATGCATTTAGAAGAACTCTGCTGTGAGTTCAAGGAGAACCAGAATCACTGAGGATTCTGAGAGCTCTGCCAAGTGGGAATTGATCAGTGCATAGGTGTACAAAAGAGTACATAACTGTTGGATTTTCTGTGAGAAGACACTCTGCCAGGAGGGCATTGAGACAATGTGAAGGTTGGCACAAAGAAGAAGAGAACTCTGTCGAGTTCTGGAATTTGAAGGAGAAGTCCATTTAGGGATCTTCGCAGGGTTGTTGAACACCCTGAAAGAATTAGAAAGAGGTTTCTTAAGCAAAGGATAGATTGGAGGGAATTCCCAATTCTCCATCTGAGGGAGAAAGAAGAAGGATTTATTTCCTTAAGGGGTCTGAGTATTTGGAGAAGCTCAGAAGAGATAACACTTTAGTGCGTGAAGACTCTGCAGGAGCGCAGACGTCAAAATCCTTTGAGGATTCGAGAGAAGAAGCTTAGGAGGAATAGTGTTGTGGAGTACTCAGAGGGATGACAAAAGTCGAAGCCTCTAGTCTTGGAGAAAATCTTCCAAGTATCGGGAGAAAGTGCTAAAGCTCAGAAGGGAGCACAATTATCACTGGATGAGCCGATAGATTCTGGACCGTTGAAGTTTCTATGTCCAGGGAGCAGTAGAAGGAGTGCATAGAAGAGGAGACCGTGAGTCATCGGATCTCTCTCAGATACCCGTTAACCCTTGGATTGGGCGAAGACGTGCAAAGTTTAATATCTGGAGTGTGCACAAAAGAACAATGGAACAAACGGTGGAGACACTTCATCAAGAAGTGTCGAATACCCGCCAACCATTGGATCGGGCAGAAATTGCATGAGGTTTAAACACTCGTAAGAAGAGGAGAAAGTCCCGAAAGGCATTAGCGCATCAGAATTTCAGCCATCGGGATATCAGAAATCTCAAAGACAAGGGATCGGAGATATCCATGGTGAAAATCCCAGAATCAATCCGGGCCATCCATCTATTGAGACACGTGGCAGAAATCGAGAACCCGTTGGCCACCTGGGTTTTGAGTTGACAGAGAAATTGTGTCATCGGGGCATCGCAAGTCGCAAAATCCTGAGATTGAATCAGAACCATCTATCGGTTGGGACACATGGTGGAGATCGAGAGTCCATCGACATATCAGGATTCGACGTTTCATGAATCCCGAGGACAAGAAGCACGAGCATATCAGAATTGAGAAGTCTGAAATCCTGAAAGGAGGAAAGCTCTGTTATGGGGCCCAACTGACGTCATATCGTCATAAAGAGGGATCAGGAATCTCCATGGTGAAACCCCCGAAGAAGACTTGAGTCGTCCATCTGTTGGGACGTGTGGCAGAAATCGAGGCCTTCAAAAAAAATCCCGATAGGAGAGTCCATCGACATTTCGGGATTCAGAAAATCGTGAATCCTGAAGACGAGATGTCCAGAGCATTTGAAGTCTCGAAATCGAGAGAAGAGATCAGGACCATCCATCATAGGAGGACATGTGGAGGATATCAAATCATTCGGGAAATTTCCTGAAAGGAAAAGTCATCTATTGGGATATCGGGATTCGGAGAATCGGGGATCCGGAGGACAAGAGGTCACATACACTTTGACATCAGAAACCTTGAAATCCTAAAAGGTGATAGGACTGTGGTCATATAAAGGGAGGTCACTTGGACCACGAGTCTAGCTCGGAGGGCTCACTGAAGTTAGAGCACATCGGGATTTCGAAGCCTAAAACCCCGAAAGAAACATAAGGCCGCGATCTTATGAGAACTGGTCATATGGACTAGGGCATAGCCAAGAGCGGCTAAGGCGAGAAAATCCATATCGGGAAATCGGTAAATCGGAGATCGAGGATTCAAGAGGATAGAGAACTCTTGACATCAGGGATTAGGAAACCCCGAATCCTGAAAGCATATCTTTCCGATTGAGGAAGAGGCAATGGTCAGAGTGCAGAAGACCGTGAGGTAAAAGAGAAGGACCTGTGGATCGGGTTTTTAACGAAGATTCCACTGAGGAATCAAAGAGTCACTCTAGCTCAAAAAGGGGAATTTGAATGATCCTTAAGAACGAGAGGTTAGCGCAGAGGCCTTTGTCGAGGCAGAGGGTGAATGTGTGCATCAGGTTGGTATCAGAGCTGGACTTCACTTGTATATTTCAGGTGAAGCGAGGCAAAAGAAGACAGAGCGTTGGATACTCTATAAGGATTGTTTGCAGGTAGGCAACAGTCCATAGACAGTCAGAAGGATTGTAGGAGAGACTGAAGCACTCAGATTTGTAGGAGTGAGCAACAGATTTTCCAGGAGGGAAGACAGAGATAGCAACATGGCTACTGAAGGCCGTAGATATGCTGGAATAAAAAGCCCAGAGATGATGAGCACAGCCGAAAGGGGGAAAGAACTTGGCGACATCAGGGCAAGGATGGAAGAGCTTGAACTGTGGATGCAGCAGAATACCAAGCCGAGATGGGTATATGAATGGCCCATGAAGAAGCTGAAGATAAAATGGCTAGTCAATGAGTTGATGGCTATAAGACAACATAGGTTGTTAAGAGGATGGTTGAGGCATGTTGAAAACCTCGACGGACCTGAGGAGATGGTTCATATATGTGAACCAGAGACTGGGAAAATTCTCGGGGAAGAGAATAAAATGGGATCAGCTGAAGATCTCAAGAACTGCCAGGAGGGTAGAGAGGAAATTCCAAATTGCCAGGTGGGCAAGGAGATGAGATCAACTGAAGATCCCACGGACTGTCAAGAATACATTCAAGGAATTTCACATTGCTAACTGGGCAATGAAATGAGGTCGTTGCGGTATCTCAAAGACTACCAGGAGGGCAGCGAAAGGTTTCCAGTTTACCAGGTGGGAAAGGGAACATAGATGGAATCAGTTGATTCCATGGACTGTCGGGAGGGAAACAGGAAAATCCCATATTTCCAGGTGGGCAGGGATGAGCAGGTGAGTCAGAATCAGTCGGAGGAGCTGATAGAGCAGGTGAGCTCAGACATGGATGTGGATCAGCTAGATAAGCTGACAGAAAAGGGAGGAGAAGAAGAAGAAGAAGATGAGCATTATGAGGATTGTCTCAATTCTTTCATCCATGAAGCTGAGGAAGCTGCAACACTGAAGCTGATAACAGAAGAAGTAGAAGAGAATGATGAGCATTCTAAGGAATGGCTCAATATTTTCAGCCAAGAGACTGAAAGGACTGCAACCTGGGAGTTTGCAGAAGAAGAAGAGGAAGAGGCAGACATCATTAGCTTTACTTATCTGTATGAACAGATTGAAGCCCTGGAGAGAAGGATGAATATGCATAGCATGCACATCCAATAGGTGAGGTTGGAAGTAGATGAAGAAGAAGGCATGGGAGATCACAATGATCTGCCCATTTGCAGAAAATTTTTGCAGCTGAGGAGACTGCATGAACAGGGCCAACTATTGGAGAAGCTAGATGAAGTGATCAACATGATCAGAGAGTTGATGATCCAGTCAGTAGAAACTGTCAGCAAGGAAAGGTTGAGTAGAAGGAAGGAAGCAGCAACAACAACGCAAAAGCAGCAGCAACAACAACAACAACAACAAGATGGAGCAGATGAACAACTCTAGAGATTTGTTTGGGATCCAGGAGGATTTCAACAGCTGAGTTGAGAAGCTCATGAGCAGGAGCTCATGAATTTTTCAGCTGAGGAGTATGATGCAGGAGCATCTCTCCACATCATCCAACCAGCCAGCCATCCATGTCAGCGCATGCATTCAAGGATGAAGAGAGGCGCAACCCTCATCTTGAGTTTTGAATTTGAATGTAATTAATGTTGTAGGTTGTTGAGCCATGGAGTTGTGCCTTTGTTTAGGCATTAGAGTAGGTAGGACTTTAAATGTTTGTAAGGCTAAGATCTAGATCTGATTTGTGTACTAGACAACCATTCAATGTAATGGAATAGGGTAGGTAGATTGGAGGGAAGAGCTCTAAGAACCCACCTCAGGTAAAAAGATCTGTAGAGGATCTCATTTTGTAAGAGGACGATAGAATAGAAGAGAATCTATGTGTAGAGAGAAGAAGAGAGGAGATGAGACCTTGTTACAGGCCATGCTCAGGAACACCTTTGTAAACATGCATTTGCCATTTTAATACAAACAGAAGCAGTTTTTTCTGCATGTATTTCTGTGTTATGTGGATGCCTTGGCATGTTTTATTTTATGCTGTGAATTCATGTTGTAGATGTATGCTAGGCATTTGTAGGTTGTTTTGATTTCAAGCTTGAGGTTCTTTGTGGTTTCATGCCAGGAGGGCGTGACAGAGTACTGCGGTCTTTGAATACCAGTGCACTGAAGCACTTCTAAACTCTGTGGATTTAGATAAAGACGTGCCAGGTGGGCATAGGAACTGGAATCATCAACTCAGAGGAATACCTGAAGGTTGTTGAATATCTTGGAGGCAAGGCTGTATATGAAAACACAGTTGCAGACAAAATTTTTGAGGAGTTCTGAGAGCTCTGCCAAGTGGGCATTGAGCATATGCATAGGGATGCATTTAGAAGAACTCTGCTGTGAGTTCAAGGAGAAACATAATCACTGAGGATTCTGAGAGCTCTGCCAAGTGGGCATTGAGCGGGTGCATAGGTGTACAGAAGAGTAAATAACTGTTGGATGTTCTGTGAGAAGACACTCTGCCAGGAGGGCATTGAGACAGTGTGCAGGTTGGCACAGAGAAGAAGAGAACTCTGTCGAGTTCTATAATTTGAAGGAGGAGTCTATTTAGGGATGTTCGTAGGGTTTTTGAACACCCTGAAAGACTCAGCAAGAGGTTTCTTGAGAAAAGGATAGACAGGAGGGCATTCCCAATTCTCCATCTGAGGGAGAAAGAAGAAGGGTTTATTTCCTTAAGGGGTCTGAGTATTTGGAGAAGCTCAGAAGAGCTAGCACTTTAGTGCGTGAAGACTCTGCAGGAGCGCAGAGGTCAAAATCCTTTGAGGATTTGAGAAAAGAAGATCAGGAGGAATAGTGTTGTGGAGTACTCAGAGGGATGACAAAACTCGAAGCCTCTAGTCTTGGAGAAAATCTTCCAAGTATCGGGAGAAAGCGCTAAAGCTCAGAAGGGAGCACAATTATCGTTGGATGAGCCGATAGATTCTAGACCATTGAAGTTTCTAT
Source organism: Picea engelmannii (assembly GCA_009831015.1). Taxonomy (NCBI): domain Eukaryota; kingdom Viridiplantae; phylum Streptophyta; class Pinopsida; order Pinales; family Pinaceae; genus Picea; species Picea engelmannii. The sequence continues at coordinate 98,701 of ML813815.1, read as the reverse complement.
GTCCAGGGAGCAGTAGAAGGAGCACACAGAAGAGGAGACCGTGAGTCATCGGATCTCTCTTAGATACCCATTAACTGTTGGATTGGGCAAAGATGCGCAGAGTTTAATCTCTAGAGTGCGCGCAGAAGATCAGTGGAATGGACGGTGGGGACACTTCATCAAGAAGTGTCGAATACCCGCCAGCCATTGGATCAGGTAGAAACTGCACGAGGTTTAAACCCTCGTAAGGAGAGGATAAAGTCTCGAAAGGCATTGGCGCATCGGGATATCGAAAATCTCAAAGACAGGGGATCGGAGATCTCCATGGTGAAAATCCCGGACTCAATCTGGGTCGTCCATCTATTGAGACACGTGGCAGAAATCGAGAACCCGTCAGCAACCGAGGTTTTGAGTTGACAGAGAAATTGTGTCATTGGGGCATCGCAAGTCGCGAAATCCTGAGATTGAATCAGGACCATCTATCGGTTGGGACACGTGGTGGAGATCAGGAGTCCATCGACATATCAGGATTCAACGTTTCGCAAATCCTGAGGACAAGAAGCACAAGAATATCGGAATTGTGAAGTCCAAAATCCTGAAAGGAGGAAAGCCCCTTTATGGGGCCCAACTAACATCATCTCGTCATAACGAGGGATCGGGAATCTCCACGGTGAAACCCCCAAAGTAGACTGGATCCGTCCATTTGTTGGGACGCGTGGTAGAAATCGAGGCCTTCGGGAAAAATCCTGATAGGAGAGTCCATCGACATTTCGGGATTCGGAAAATCGCGAATCCTGAAGACGAGATGTTCAAAGCATTTGAAGTCTTGAAATCGTGAGAAGAGATCAGGACTGTCCATCATAGGAGGACGCGTGGAGGAGATCAAAGCATTCAGGAAATTTCCTGAAAGGAAAAGTCATCTATCAAGATATCGAGATTTGGAGAATTGGGGATCCGGAGGACAAGAGGTCACATACACTTCGACATCAGAAACCCCGAAATCCTGAAAGGTGATATGACTGTGGTCATATAAAGGGAGGTCACATGGACCACGAGTCTAGCCCAGAGGGCTCACTGAAGTTAGAGAACATCGGGATTTCGAAGCCTGAAACCCCGAAAGAAACATAAGGCCACGGTCTTATGAGAACTGGTCATATGGACTAGGGCATAGCCAGTAGGGGCTAAGGCGAGAAAAGCCATATCGGGAAATCAGTAAATCGGAGATCGGGGATTCAAGAGGACAAAGAACTCTTGACATCGGGGATTAGGAAACCCCGAATCCTGAAAGCATATCTTTCCTATTGGGGAAGAGGCAGCGGTCGGAGTGTAGAAGACCGTGAGGTAAAAGAGCAGGACCTATGGATTGGGTTTTTAACGGAGATTCCACTGAGGAATCAAAGAGTCACTCTGGCTCAAAAAGGGGAATTTGAACGATCCTTAAGACCGGGAGGACAGTGCAGAGGCCTTTGCCGAGGTAGAGGGTGCGCGTTTGCGTCACACGCTCAATTTCAGATGGCACCGACAGTGCAAGGTCAAGTCCAACGACAAGTATTTGGTATCCAGGGTCTGCAACTAGATGCCTTTCAGTTGTAGCAAGGGATGGTGCATCAATGGAAAGGATTATCTTTTCCACAGCCTATATACCCGACTCCTTCACATGCTATGCCTTAATAAGTGAATTATATGACCACTCATATACCATCAGAACAGTTTTCTTCTATGCCTTTTATGTGTTTCAAAGGGAACACATCATCCAACATATATGTCACAACCAGCTAATCAATATATTCCTCAATGTGCCAGCACAACTATCAAGATCACTCATCCAGAGACTCATGAAGAGTTAACATTTGGTCCAAAGGGCACAAAGCTGGATTCACACACAGATACTGGGCTTGTTAAACCAACTTCTGTCACTAATACTTTGTCAGGAAGATCTTCAACTTATAAACCTCAACAATCAGGTCCGCCTGTGGCTTTTGGCAATCCTCGCAAACTGAATTCCAACTCAGCAATACCAACAGGATCACATGGATAATCAACTAATTTACATCAGCAGCCAAATACATCAATTTTAATGGCAGGTGTATCATCATTAAATGCTACATCTGTGAGGTCTGATCCTCTACACAAGATTTGAGAAGATGAAAGAGAAAGTGCTTTTTATGATCTGGAACATTTCAATTAGTCTTTGGTTTGAGAAGATTGAGGGAGTATAATAATCTTTCCAACATCTGTCAAGGACATACAACAATTGGAGATAGAGCATGATTGAAGCAAATTTTTTAGGCATAATATCAACAGTCTCAACACCAAAGGGCAATTAAAGGACACCTGGAAGCAATGATCTTCTAGCAATTCAACAATCAAATCTAGAAGTTAAGAATTGAAGACTTCATCAAAGATTTGGATTCATCTAAATCAACATTTCTAAGAAACCACTCGAGTGCCAAACTTTTTGGAGGAAACAAAACACTTGGCAGTAATTTCAGCCTTATTTCTCATCGATTCTAGATTCTTAGTGATCCGAGGACTAATGTTTGAGCAATATCCAGGTTTTCAAGTTACAGGTGGCAGGGGATTCAACAAATGAAGATCATATATAGATTTAAAAGTAGATTTGACACCAACAAACTCAACTATTCGACAACCTTTACAACTACATTTGTTTTAGTTTATGTCTTAGGAT
>ML813815.1:42628-82578 GCA_009831015.1 Picea engelmannii | reverse complement strand
AAAAATATGATTTTTTGGGGCTAGAGTTCTCGTTTTGAGGTCATAGTTCTTTTTAAGTTGGTAACTTTGTTATGGACAATGATAATTTTTGGCTAAACAACTACTTCCAACTTATATTTGATGACTTTACTCCACCTTATGTAGCTAACATTATTGTGGGAAATTAGGACATGTTGTATCTACTAGTTTTTAACTTGCCTATTCTCTTTTATTAATGTGTTATGTGAACAATTTGTTGGATATGGATGGATCTATAAATTTGGATCCACATGACTGTAATACACATTTGGAGCACCACTCTCGGCCACGTATTGAGCTCAATTATCTTCAATGATGAGTCAACATGAGCACTTGGAAATGTGACCCATGTTTATGGATGAGCTCCTCAAATTACTTTAGTATTGCAATTAGTACTTTGACATGGGACTTGTTATCCCCATTTTGTGGGATAACTAAGGAGATGATATCTCGAGGCCCTCAGGTTGTAGATATGGAGTGCCAAGAGACCACATGACTAGCAATGTCCACTTGCACATATGGAAGCCCACTCTATCACCACATTTTGGATCCATTGGCAACGCATCCACCACACCAACTAGCTTCTGGAAGGCAGATGGGTCTTCCTCCATGTGATACACGTCAGGTAAATTGTAGTAGGTAATCACCCTAATATTAAAGACATTTAAACATGTTGTATTTAAACTACTTTTGACTATATAACGCCTGCTTGGACATTATTCTTTTGACCATGTTTCACCTTGGTGAGTGCCATTGATGTCCTAGTAAGTGGCCAACCTTTGGGGAAGGTTTGCAACTGGGGATCGCTTGAGCGATTATCGTACCATTTCCGACCATACTTACCACTTTCCTCTCATTGCATTCCCATCACATTGCCCTCTTATGGGCCCTTTGACTTTAGTGACCCAAGAAGGGGATGTACCTCATTTCATGGGAAGAAGGGGTTGAAGGCCTAGGGGGATGGTTGCTAGAAATAGATAAGAGCCTAAGACATAAACCTTCTATATGCTTGCCCATTCAGGTCTTGAGAACAATGAATTGATTCTCTTGAAATAATTGAAGACCTTCACAATATCAACCACATAATAAATATCTCGCTTGAATGTAAGACTAACACAAGTTTGTTACAATTCTTTACATGGTTACCCCTATGGCACTTTGTCGACCTCTTCCTTCAAGTGACACTGTGTTAATGTGCCCCAAGATGATCCATTCACTATTGGGAGTGCACACATGTTTGGATCATTAATTAATTAATAAATGACAATAAATGGGCTTGGAAAAAGGTTGCAATGAGGAAGAAGGTGCAACACACCCCCCACAAAGGCAACCATAAATGAGATAATGCAAGCCCTTGTATGTCATGAAACACATCGACCTATGAATTCTAACTGCCTATCCACCTCATCATACACTACATGACCTTGAAGGGGCATCCTTGGGAGGATCCCCTACTTGAGGGTTATGGTCTGTCGATGATCCAGATTATTTTTGGAAAGAAATGAAAGCAGATATATTACAATGAAATACACATAAAAATTGCTAGAAACAAAGAAATACAACAATACATGCTTTCTATTAATGAAAGAAATGTATAGAGACTATAAAATACTGAGTGAAAGACTCATTAGAATGGTGGCAGATTTATCTCTGAGAAGATATGTGATGACTACGCTAATTTGCAAGAAGATGAGTACAATGAGGCTCTAAAGGCATTTTTATGATAAACATGAATCCCAAAACCCTAGATATCCAAAAATATAACCCTAGGAGATGAAGCACCAAAAGTCATGTGAGTCTCGTTGGGGTAAGTTAGTAAATCAACTTTATGAGGTCGTAAAATTTTCATACGATCTCCATTTTAGGTGCGTGATAGCCCATTGGAAAGGTATTTTTGAGAAATACACATTATGTCATCAAACTTTGACTTCGTCTAAAGTTTGACTATGCCAAGCCAAGAAAACATTGTTTAGGGCCCCAAAACAACCCTAGAAGTAAAAAAAGGATGTACTGACATGAAAAATTCCAAAATAATCCAGTTGGAATAGGTGGGCGGCCACTAATATCCACCTGGATGTTGTGTAGGGATTCCAGATAGCCTCGTAAGTGCATAACTCACAATTACAAAGAAATGTCCCCATTACAGAGATACATGTTGAACTTAAAACTATCAAGATGAGACAGTTGGAATTTGGAACAAGTGGTTGGCCACCAATATCCACTTGGATCAATCCTCCCCCCTTAGGAAGCAATGGTCTCCATTGCGTTGAGTGCCTGGGAAAGAGGGGAAAGTGTTTTTTGAATCTGAATCTTAGTGAGTTGCATGCCTTGTTAGAGAATTTGCACTACTTGGTCTATGGAAGGTTGTCACGAACCTATTGTTGGCAGGCTTGAATCTATTCCACCAAATTATTGTCTCTGGGCTTGACAGGGCATTGTGTAGGAACCATCGTAGGTGAAGAAACAATATCTTCTTTTTCTTCTGCAATCTGCTTTTGCTAGATATAAGGTATTGAGGCTACAGTGGTTGTAGTGGCCTTCTGTGCATCCTTTGAACAGACTGTGAAGAGGATGAATTTTGAAGTATCATAGATTACCTTGTGACATATTTTTGGTGGAACAATAGTCGAAACTACCTCTGGTATCCTGTAGAGCTAATCCCCCAAAGTAAAAATGCCACTATGGGGTCGAGACTCATAAACAACATGACGTTTCCACATACATGGTTGGCCTAAAAAAACATCACAGACATCAAGAGGGGCAACATCACACACTACCTCATCCTTGAAGTATTGGGTGCCATAGGACAAGAGACATTGTTGGCTGACATAGAGATCTCGTCCCTAGTGAAGCCACCTGTTGTATGGTTGCGAGTGTGGAGTTGTCAACAACGCTAACCGTTTGACGACCTCAGCTGAGATGAGGTTCATTTGGCTACCGCTATCAACAATGAAATGCAACGGGGTCCCCTTCAACCACATCTGTGAATGGAAGAGGTGCTCCCCCTCTTCAGGATCTACTGTTTCTTCTGGTTGAATTGTTGCGATCACGACAGTAACAGTGGGGTTTGCGTCGATGATCTGTTTGTTTTCAATATTTTCTATATCAGATTTTGAATCAGGGTTCGACTTATTGTCTTAGACCTTGACCACCAATTATTTTTTTGAGTGACATTCATCGGTGTTGTGCCAGGGGATTTTGTGAAAGTCACACCACTTCCCAGCGTCATTCTTCATCTTTCCTTTACCCTTATTTTCTTGTGTCCTTGACTAGTTTTCGGGAGGCTATTGGTTAGGGCCATCTTTACCATGCTTTGGTTGTTGCGGATTTGCAGACCCGAACTCCCATTTGTTTTGGTGCCTTAATTTCTGCTTGATTTTGTCAACATATCGATAATCAACTCCCAACGATGATATGTTTAGGAAATCTATTTCGGTTTGGATGTACTTATGTAGATCCTCGCTATATTTCAGAACCAGATGTCACTCGGAGTATTTGATACCCAGCTTGGTGCGCAAGATATGAAAGTATTTGTGAACTCCGACACTATTTGGCTCTTCTCTTGCTGCAGTGTGGTCCATCTCATGTATTGGTCTTCATAGTTATCAACATGGTAGTATTGTTCCTTGAGCGCATCCACAAAAAAACCCCAAGTGGGCTTGACCCCATATATTCCAGATTCCTTTGTGGAACTTTACTCCTAGCAATTTTCCCACCAATGTTTGACATGAGGGAGAGCCTCGAGGAGTGCGAAGGTGATATTTTCACTATCAGAAAAATTGTGAACAGAGAAATAACCTTCTAGCAGATTTAACCATTTTTGTAAGGTATCCACATCTATATGACCTTCAAATATGGGAATATCAAAATTAACTTGTACCTTGAAGGAAGAGGTTAATCCAAAGTGGTTGCTTGATGAAGATGTGCATGTTGCTATCAGTAGGCATTGAAGGATGTGGGCAAAATTATTCATCATTTCGTGCCTCTGTTGCGTGAGAGATTGCTCAAGCAACATGTTAATAGAATCTTTTGCTCAACCATTTTTATTTTCTGCCACCATAGAGGGTTTCTTGGGCGTGTGAGAGAAATTTTCCTCAAGAGAGACAAGCTCGAAACCCAACTTGCTATACTCAGATCTCTTCGGGGACATGCACTAAAAAACGATCAAGAGCAGCCTACTATGATACCACTGATCCAGATTATTTTCGAAACGAAATGAAAGCAGAGATATCACAATGAAATACACATAAAAATTGCCAGAAACATAGAAATACAACAATACATGATTTCTATTAATGAAAGAAATGTAGAGAGATTGTAAAATACAGAGTGCAAGACTCGCTAGAATGGTGACAACTTTATCTCTGAGAAGATATGTGACGACTACACTCATTCACAAGAAGATGAATACAATGAGACTCGAAATACCTTTTTATGATAAACATGAATGTCAAAACCCTAGACATCCAAAAACCTAACCCTAGGAGATGAAGCACCAAAATTCAAGTGGGGTAAGTTAGTACATCAACTTCCCAGGGTCATAACTTTTTCATACGATCTCCATTTTAGGTGCGTGATAGCCCATTGAAAAAGTCTTTTCAAGAACTATGCATTTTGCTAGCAAACTCTAACTGTCTACAATTTGACCGTGGAAAGACAAGAAAACATTGTTTAGGGCCCCAAAACGGCCCTAGAAGTACAAAATGATGTACTAACATGAAAAATTCCAAAACAATCTAGTTGGAATAGGTGGGCAGCCACCAATATCCACCTAGATGTTGTGTAGAGCTTCCAGACAACCCCGAAAGTGCAAAACCCACAATTACAAAGAAATGCCCCCATTACAAAGAAATGTGTTGAATTGAAAATTGTCAAGATGAGCCAGTTGGACTTTGGAACAGGTGGGTGGCCACCAATATCCACCTGCATCAATTGAATAGGACATTTATGACACGCCTCCCATACCTAAACTTGGCCAATTGTATAGGGTATTGGAGCATTTGTTTAATTTGATGAGGTAGTTTTGATGCACATGTTTAGGTGCCTTGTTTATTAGATGTGGTTTTCACTTGCCATGATATTTTGACTTGATATCCTTGGAGGGTGTGCCTATTTGTTTTGTAGGACGTTTTTTGGTGGAGAGTTTTGGAGGAACAAACCTAGCTTGGGCTTCCATGGGGCTTGAATCCCACAGGTCGGATTTCAAGGGCCCACGTGCCAGATCACGATGACTTGCCTTTGGAGGCCTATAAGACACCTTGAAGGACTTTACCTATCCCACACATGTCAAACGAATTGCCTAGGAGGGGAAAAATGTCACTCTTTAGGGCTTGACGTCACCTAGGGATAAGGTTGGTGGTGATGGACGTGTTGCTCATTGACACTTGGCATGATTTGACCGGAGGAGGCATGGATCGACCTTGGATTATGAAGAGGAGGCTCTAGGAGCCCCAATGACCTCCACCTTCTTATCCAACGACTTGAAAAAGTGTCAAAACGTCTCCCTAAAGGGGTGACGTCATCTTGTTTTAGGGTTTCTAATGTGCAAAAAGTGAAAATTAAATATTATTATTTGGTGTAAGGGGTAAGATAAGGGTTGTTGACCCCAAATATTAGGGTTGTTGATCATTTTTATCTCATTTGAACATAACTCTCCCTTGTGGAGAAGGACATTTAGTTGAAATTTTCGCTACTGTTGGAGCATTTCATCTCCCTTTTGCAAATTGTTATGGTTTCTCTTGCTATTGATGGATAAAGGTGGTGTGCTACACTTGGAGGCCTTTTCTCATGCTTGTAGATGGAATTTTCTTAGCCACTTAGGGTTTGATCTTGCATATATTTGGAATTGGTAAGTAAATTATGTACTTATTGTCCAAAATTCTTGCTTCTTCCATAATTGTTAGTGGATGAACCCTTGGAGGAGTATAAGGGCATACACTCTCCCCAAGATTCATTTATTTTCTTGTGAAAGGTCATTAATTTCAGGGTTTCTTGGAGAATTACAAAGATGTATACCCTCCAAGTTCACCTGTGTTTGTTTCACAAACCCTAGGGAGTAAAAGGGCCTACACCCCTAGGTTCTTTGTGGATCAATCTCATACATCCAAGGTCATATTGTTGCATAAGGTTTTTGCTAAGAGAAGTAAAAGGGCTAACACCCTCTTAGCATTTCCTAGTGTACCTAGCTTGCCTTGGGGAGTAAGAGGATTTACACCCCCAAGGACTTAGCCTAGTCTTCACTTTCTTTGACTCCACAACCCAATAGTAGGGCACTTATCATTTACAAATTTGCATTGGAGAAATAAAATTGTTGCATTGGGAGACATGAAAACACGAAGGAATCAACTTGTTCAAATTGATTTTTTTCTTTGATGTTCAAGGCTTGTTATTTCCCCTACGGATTCTCAATTGGCGAAGTGTTTCTTATTGATATTATAAATTTATGATACAACCATTAGGGTTGCAACAAACTCTCTTTTTCAAGCTCAATTTCTCACTATTTTACCGTTGGAATTAGTTGGAAAGTTTCTACTGTTAATCTACTTGATGTTGGCTATTGTTGGGAAATCTTTTGGCTATTTCCTTGGGGTAAAAGTTGTTGTTTTAGAAAATCACTTCTACAAACACTTGGTTGTCACAAATATATTCTGAAAAATTATCTTTACAACCATCTAAATACCACTAAAGTTGTGCTAAAGTGTTGAGAACTTATTTACATGTTTTATGCTTCATAACTCAACTAATATTTGATTCTTTAAGTGGTTTAATCTGTAGTAGTTACTTGATTTCATTGCTGATATATATTTATGTTTACTTCTACAATTAGGGACAACACAATTAACTTTCTTGTCTACCTAACATATATTGTGTACAATTGGTCTTTCTTGTGTCTCRCACAGGTACAAACACTCCCARTAGGTACYCGAGGACTTGGMAACCTTAAAACTCTCCCGAGACTCATTCACAAGCCTTCTTCCATCTAGTAAYTTGACCTATAGGGGATTCCATTCATACATCTCACTTTCCATCTCATTTTCCCATAGGGTCACYGAGATTCCCCCCTTGAGGTGATTCTATCATTTCTAAAGTGACGAGAATACCTACCTAAAGTGACAGTGGGTAGGTGTTCTCAAAGTTGTCACCATTTTAGTGGTTGGGTCGGGCTTTTCCCAACCTACAACTTGTGTGATAACAAGACTCTAGCTAATTTAACATTGTGATCAGTACTTACAGATAAGACTCTGGTTATTTCAACATATAAGCAACACTCACACATGAGACCTAAATTTATAGTGGAGCTTCTCATACTACTTCAACATCCTAGTTACCACTTGTAAATAGAACCTTGATTCCCTTGCTTACTTCGACATCATAATGGAAACTCATCCATAAAACCTTGTTTATGATTATACCTCACAATTTAAGACAATGCTTTTCTAAAATAGATAAAGTTTTAAACATTTAACACAACTATAAAAATAAAATTACTTTCTAATATCAACTAACACTAAACAAAGTTTTAATTCACTTTTATAATAAAAAATGTTTTATATGCATTATTAATCAATATAATTAAATTATAATTTTAATTCACTTTTATAATAAAAAATGTTTTATATACATTATTAATTAATATACCTTTCTCATCATTAAAAAGGCGAACCTCTCGTCTTTAATCGAAGTGTTTAAATTAAATTCTTTAATGAAAAATTAATATTGAATGTGTTTGTCTCCAAACTTTCATCTTTCTTATTGAATTTTAACGGTTTCATCTTTCCCTCAAAGTTATAACTTCTTTGTCTTTTCTCTATAGATATAGATATAGGATACATTATTTGACTTAATGATTTTAAGCATGTGATGAAGATTATTTAAACATATAATAAAGATTATTATTTTAAACCAGTGTTACGTGGTAGCTTTTCCCTACTTAAAAAAAAAACTTTAGATTTTAAGCATGCGATAAAGATTATTTAAACATATAATAAAAAAGATTATTATTTTAAATCAGTGTTACAATGTTACGTGGTAGCTTTTCCTTACTTTTTAAGGTCACGACCAAGCCAGCACACCAAATTGGTGTATGAGACCCCCTTGTTTGTGTAACAAGGGACCCCCCTCCGCTCAACGATTTGACTGATAAAGTCTACGAAGATATACATACCCTACCCCCCTCTGGATTTGAACCTGTGACCTCTTAAGAGGAAACACATGTTCTTAACCATTAGGCCCACTTATAACTTTATGTATATAAAGTGGTTTATATATATATATATATATATATATATATATATATATATATAAAGAGTAAGATAGTTGTAATAAACTTAATATGAATTAAAATAAATTTAAAAAAAAAATAGAAATATGTTGGTTAAGATGGATCTATGTTTATTTTTTTTGTAAATAAAAAATATTTTATTACCTTGTTTTAGCAAAAATCACACATGTCTGAGTATACACTAGAGTATGTCATTTGTTCTTTTACCGTAGTGGAAACCATAACACGTGGACACCATTGTTCATAAACCTTAAAAAAATAACTGTCAAAAACATGGGGACTTGCCACCTGTTCTGCCACAAGCGTGGAAACCAGAACAGGAAGTGGACTGAGTGCCTTGACTGACTATTGATCCAGAACCAGAGTTTGTGTTGAGCAAAAAACTTACCATTAAGACTAGAGAAAAAACCTGTAAGAGCACTAGACATGAGGCGAACACAGGCGTTCATCCTAGTGAAGTCGGAAGACGAAAGGATGGTAGCAAGTCGGGCATCGATTTTTCACAAGCTCGCTTGATAGGGAGTCGTACATGACGTCCAAATGCTTGTTGAGGGTGCATTGGTTGTGTGGTTGCTCTGCCAAATCCTTGTGCATCTTGAAGATCAAGACCAGGTGGTCTTCTGTAAGCCTGGAAGAGATGGGAGCTGGGTGAGATTGCTCTTCAGCATTTTCGTCATCCTCGTTTGTTCCAGGGTCCTCGTCCATGGTAGCAACGAAAAAATCATTAGCAACAACGAAATCTGTGGCAGGGTCCTCTTCCATAGTGGTAGCAGAATTCTATCCTGATTACTCCTCCCGAAGATGGATTTCGTCTTCCAAAATGCAGTTTGTCTTGGCTGGCTCTTGGAAAGGGGTGGTGGTGCAAGTGGTCGACCGTTGTTCCAAGGTGGATGTCAGTAGAAAGGCATAATTTCCTCCCAGTTGGGAAGAATTTTATCTTCCACCGAACACCCTCTATGCTTGAAGGATGGGGCTTTAGTTGAGCCGCCCCATGCCAATTCTGATGTAATGTCCCTTTCCAAATAGGAGCTCTAGAGAGGAGGCTTAATGGTCTAAACCGCCCCATTAGACAATATTAGGGCCAAAGAGGGGTAAACATGGTTACTAGAGGTCACTCCAGTCACAGGTGTTATATTCAGAAAGTGACATTGAGCTAAAAAGGGTTAAAAACGCTTTTAAGTCATTATGAGCTAAAAATAGAAGTCAATAGTGAATTAGGTTTTCAACAGTGATTTAGGGTTTTGGAAGTCAATAGTGAATTAGGGTTTCAACATGATTTAGGGTTTTGGAAGGATATAAAGGAAGGGTTAGCGACCTAATTCATTATTATGCATATTATGACTTGTCATTGAGGAGAGAGGCGCATCTCATGAGAGATAGTTCAGTGGATTCCAGGAGGAAGATACCAGTTGGTTGATTTCGGTGTTGAGAGACACACCCTAGTCATCGGAAAGATCATTCAGGTCTTCCATCATTCTTCAGTAGCAGTTATACAGTGTTCAATAGCAAGGGCACATTCATCCAAAGTGAGGGTGCAACTTTTGAGAGGGTTCTTAGTTGACTTATCCCATCCAGGGAGAATTCTAAGATTTCCCTCTGACCCATTTGACAGGAGGGCAAGGCGAATACTTTTCCTAGTTCCTCATCAAATTCCGATGGAGGAATCAACTGGGACGCATTTTCCAGACTTGGACATGCCACACTTTTGGCGGGCACATTTGGGGTTCTAGAACGAGCATCAGACCAGACTCAGGGAAACCCTTCCGACCCATTTCCCTGTAGACCAAGGCAGTCATTTTGAGACATATCTCATTCGATTCTGATGGTGGAATCACTAGGATGCATTTTGCTAGAAGAAGAGGGGCGCATTCCCCCAGGGGTATCCATTCGGGGTCCAGATTCATCAACAGAGGGGTCCGAAAGATACCAGTACTGAGGACTAGAGCAGGGCACATCATTTGGGACAGTTTTCAGGCCATTCCGAGAAGTATATCTCCCAGGGAGAACTTTCCAGACCTCCAACAGTTACCGTCAGAGCTGCCATAGTCCCAGTGCATCCATTGATTCCTCAGTGCTCCCATATTCTGGGTATTATCTTTTAGTTGCTTATTTGTATTCCGGCTAAGATCCTTTTTCTGTTGATCTAGTCGAGTATTGTCAGTTTATTCAGCCGCATTCAACCATTTTGTAATCCACAAAGATATCATAATACAAACTTTGCAGTCCTTTGTTGCGTTTATTATTTGTATGATCATTTATATGTTGTAAACCATGGATCCTACACACACATTAGCAACGTTTCCTAGACTAGCCAAGTTAGGAACATTACAGTGGTATCAGAGCTTTGGTCCTGCTAGCCTATGACTAAATACAATGAGTGCAGCAGAAGACCCAGAGGGTCGTGAACACGTAGGTGACAAATATGTCACTTACAACAAGCATAAGGAAAGAAGGAATAGGCCTGATTTTCCCCCTTTTCCTCCTAGCTCAGAGGAAGAGAAAGAGGCACACAAAGAAGAAGATAGAAGGCCAGAGCGTGAGGTTGAGCACGAGGAAGAGAGGATGCTAGGAGACAAATATGAGTGACCAGAGGGAAGTGGCAAGGCCCCCGTAGATCCAAAGACAACTTTCATGTAGGCTATCAATGATATGTTAGCTAGTCAATGGACCATGTATCAGTCCTTGGCACAAGTGGTTGATATATTGGTTAGAGTGGGCACCCCAGACACACAAGTCCCGCATGCAGCACAAGGGAACTCAGGAGTAGGTAGTAGACCCCAGTCACCCTCTCACACATAAACCTCTGTGAGTAGGATTCCAAGACCCTTGTTTCCCAGTTTCCAGAGGGAACCCCTGGTAGTAGCACCGCCATCGATAGCACAGAGGCCACCCACTCATGCAGACGACATTGCAGAGTATATTAGGGAGTATGCAGCATTGGGTCGTGACTTCCATCAGGACATGACCTTAGTCGAGTATTGTGGAATCAGACTCAGGAACCGCCCAGAGATCCACAGAGGGGAGGACCAAAACAATAGCAGGGGCATAACCTCGATTTCATCTGAAAAGTTGGGAAACTCACCATCCCTTCTTTCGATGGATCATCCAAATACACTACCAGAGATTGGGTACAGAATCTAGACACGTATTACAAGCTCAACCAGATGAATGATACAAAGGCCATCAATTTCGTGACCTTACACTTGGAGGGTGAGGCACACGAGTGGTGGTATCATGGAATGGTGACATTGGGTCATAGTCACATCACCTCCTATAGGGAGTTTATAGATAGGCTCATGGACAGGTTCGATAGGAAGGATCCCAAGATACACTTCAGGGATCTAGACTAGTTGAGACAAGCTGGCACAACAGAGGCGTTCATCACAGATTTTTAGCGGGTAGCTGTGGTAGTGACAGATATACCAGATCCCAGGCTAATCATTCTATTCACAGAAGGAATCACAGAGACTTTGAGAGGATGGGTGAAGGCATATAGGCCTCCCACTTTGCAAGATGCCATCCTTCGCACTCGAGATCTGGCAGACTCAGTGCCAAAGACTAAAACTTTCTCCAAACCATTTATGCTCTAGAGGGATCGAGACACAAAGCCATTCCATAGAGAATGGAAGGGCAAGGAGAAGTTGGATGATTATACTAGGCGAGAGCTTATGAGGAAGAAGCTTTGCTTCAGCTGTAGATATCCTTGGGTCCCAGGCCACAGGTGCATGGGCAAGGGAGAGATTCATTATATTGAGGTAGCAATAGACAGCGTGGACAGTGAGGAGGAGGAGCAGGACAATGGATCCACTTTTTCAGAGGAGGAGTCACCACCAGTAGATGAGAAGCCTCCCCGTAGGCCACCGACACCGACAGGAGCCCATCCTCTAGTTGTCCCACAACCACCCGAGTAGGCTAACATGAGGAAACCAACAAAGGTAGGAGTCATAGCGACCCTTTATGGTGTTCCTAGGTATGATACCCTCTATATCAGAGGGATTATTTAGGGGCAACGGGCAATCTCCCTAATAGATGGCGAGCCCACCCACAAATTCATCGACACTTCACTAGTATCGAGATGGGCACTTCAGACAGAGGACTTTGAGGGGTTTGATGTTGCTATAACAGATGACCACATAGTGGAGTGTCTAGACAGAGTTCCAAACTTAAAGATGAAGTTAGGAAACTACACAGTGAGAGACACATTTTATGTAGTTGACCTATCAGACACAAATGTGGTGTTAGGAGTTTAGTGGATGATTACCTTGGGAAAAATCACTACCAACTACCAAACCTTGGCAATGGGATGACATCAACAGGTCTTTGAGGAAATTCCACCAGGGAGACCACCTGACAGGGGTTTTGAGCACACCATTGAGTTGAAGGAGGGGGTCAAACCTATGATCACCCCCCCCTATCGTCATCTTAGGAGGTTCAAGGATGATATAGAGAAGGCAATCAAGGAATTGTTGGCAATGGGACACATCAGACCGAGCAATAACCCATTTTCTTCTTTATTTTTCTTCGTTCTGAAGAAGGATGGCACCATGAGGATGTGCATTGATTATCGAGCCTTGAACAAGAAAACCGTCAAGAATTGGTACCCTATCCCACGCATTGACGAGTTTATGGATGAACTGCATGGGGCAGTTTTCTTCTCAAAAATTGATCTACGCTTTGGATATCATCATATCAGCATCCGAGAGTAGGACATAGAGAAGACAACATTTCGATGTCATTTTGGACACTTCGAGTTCCTGTTTATGCCATTTGGGATAACCAATGCACCCACTACATTCCAGTATTGCATGAACCATATATTCAGGGATCAATTAAGGAAATCAGTCTTGGTTTTCTTTGACGACATCTTGATCTATAGCCGGTCATGGCAAGAGAATATGAGGCACCTGGATGAGGTATTGAGCATCATGGAGGCACGGTCATTATATGCCAAAGAGTTCAAGTGCAAGTTTGGTATGACAGAGCTGCTTTACTTAGGCCACATCATCAGTGCACAGGGTGTACAGGTGCACCAAGAGAAGATCAAGGCCATTCTAGATTGGCTGACACCCAGGAACGTGACATAATTAAGGAGCTTCTTTGGGCTGTGAAGCTATTACAGGCGATTCGTCTGGGGTTTTTCTCAGCTTGGATCACCACTGATAGATATTACCAAGCATGGGGCCTTCATATGGACCGAGAAATCATAGGAAGCCTTTGATCACATGAAGGAAGTCATGGGCACTTGTCTAGTGTTGGCACTACCAGACTTCACCTTGCCATTTGTACTAGAGTGTGACGTATCCGATGAAGGGATCGATGTAGTTTTGATGTAGGGAGGACACCCCATTGTATTCGAGAGCCAAAAGCCTAGTCAACCTGAGAGGTTGTACTCCATTTATGACAAGGAAATGTTGGCAATCATGCATGCCTTGACCAAGTTCAAACAATATTTGGTGGGCAGCGAATTCGTGGTCAAGACCAATCACAACAGTTTGAAGTATTTCCTTGAGAAAAAGGACCTGAGTGAGCACCAAAATAAATGGGTGACGAAGGTACAGGCATTCGACTTTGACATAGAGTATGTCAAGGGGAAGAAGAACATTGTGGATGATGCACTATCGAGGAGACCTGCGGCATGTTCTTTGATGGATATTTTAGCAGATTGGAAATCCCACTTGTTAGTGGAATATTCCAAGAAAAAGTTCGCTTGTGAGGTGATGGATGGGCAGATACAGGATGACCGGTATAGGGTCATTGACGATGTCATATTTTACAAGGATAGAGTCTACTTGGTGCCATATTCAGGGCTCAAGAAGAAGATCTGCACCGCAGTTCATGATTCACCTCTAGCAGGCCATCAGGGGTTTTTCAAAACTTATAGACAGATCAAAGAGAGGTTCTCATGGAAGGGCCTCAAATAGGAAATTATGAGACATGTCAGTGCATGTGTGACTTGCCAGTAGAACAAGTCAGAGCATGCTCTTCCAACAGGGCTACTTCAACCACTCCCCATTCCAGAGAAAAAATGGGAGAGTATATCTATGGACTTCTTCACATGTCTACCCAAGGTCCAGGGTAAGGATTGTATCTATGTAGTGGTCAACAGATTGACCAAGTTTTCTCACTTCTATGCCATACCGACAAATTATAACGCAGTTCAGGTATCCGAGCTTTTCTTCAGGGAGGTCTTCAGACTTCATGGGTTTCCGAAGAACATCGTCAGTGATAGGGACAATCGGTTCATAGGGACATTTTGGAGAGAGTTGTTTCGATTGGTGGGGACAGAGTTGACACCTAGCACCAGCTATCACCCTCAGACAGATAGGAAAACCGAGATTGTCAACAAGTGGGTTGAAGGGTATTTGAGGAACTATGTAGGAGGACAACCGAGAATGTGGGTAAAGTGGTTACATTTAGGAGAAAATCGCTACAACACCACCTTCCACATGTCCAATGGTATGACACCCTTTTGAAAATTATACGGATATGATGCTCCCACTTTGGTAGACTTGGTCTTCAGGGAGAGCATGGCTCCCAAGGCCAAGGATTGGATCATAAAGAGTCAGGATATTCTCAAGTTGTTGAAAGAGAACCTGCAGATGGTGCAAAACCGACAGAAGATAAGTGCGGACGGGCACAGGATAGAGTGCAACTTTGAGGTTGGAGATTTGGTTTTCTTGAGACTCCAACCCTACAGATAGTCATATTTGAAGAAGAGTGGGGCCGAGAAGCTCAAGCCCAGATTTTATGGTTCTTATAGGATCATGCACCGAGTAGGCGAGGTTTCTTACGAGCTAGAGGTTCCAAAGGGGACCAGATTCATAACATGTTCCACGTGTCTTGCATGAAAAAGGCAGTGGGACAATTCATTAGCACATCAGAGGAGCTTCCCCCGTTGGATGAGGAGGGACAGTTGGAGTTAGTTCCATAGGAGGTTTTTGAGTTTCGAGAGCGAAAAATGAGGAGTAGGGTCATCAGAGAGTGTTTGATCAGATGGAGAGGGCTTCCAGTAGAGGACGCTACTTGGGAGAGCGAGTAGGTGTTGCAACACCCTGGACTGGTATTGCTTGAGGAAAAGCAATTTCGGGAAGGGAGGACTGTAATATCCCTTTCCAAATAAGATCTCCAGAGAGGAGGATTAATGGTCTAAACCACTCTGTTAGACTATAGCCATGGACAAAGAGGGGTAAACAGATTTACTATAGGTCACTCCAGTCACAGGTGTTATATTCAAAAATTGACATTGAGCTAAAAAGGGTTAAAAGCATTTTTAAGTCATTATGAGCTAAAAATAGAAGTTAACAATGAATTAGGGTTTCAACAGTGATTTAGGGTTTTGGAAGTCAACAGTGAATTAGTGTTTCATCATCATTTAGGGTTTTGGAAAGCTATAAAGGAAGGGTCAACGACCTAATTCATTATTATGCAGATTATGACTTGTCATTGAGGAGAGAGGTGCATCTCAGGAGAGATAGTTCAGTGGATTCCAAGAGGAAGACACTAGTTGGCTGATTTTGCTGTTGAGAGACACACCCTAGTCACTAGGAATATCATTCAGGGATTCCATCATTCTTCAACAACAATTATACAGTGTTCAATAGCAAGGGCGCATTCATCCAGAGTGAGGGCGCAGCTTTTGAGAGGGTTTTTAGTCGACTTATCCCATCCAGGGAGAATTATGAGATTTCCCTCCGACCCATTTGAGAGGAGGGAAAGGTGCATCTTTTTCCTAGTTCCTCATCATATTTCGACAGAGGAATCAACTAGGATGCATTTTCTAGACTTGGACGTGCGACACTTTTGGTGGGCACATTTTGGGTTCCAAAGTGAGCATCAGACTAGATTCAAGGAAACCCTTCTGACCCATTTCCCAGTAGACCAAGGTGGTCATTTTGAGACATATCTCGTCTGATTCCAATGGTGGAATCACTAGGACGCATTTTTCCAGAAGAAGAGGGGCACATTCCCCTAGGGGTATCCATCTGGGGTTCAGATTCATCAGCAGAGGGGTCCGACAGATACCAGTATATAGGAATAGAGCAGGGCACATCATTTGGGACAGTTTCCAGGCCATTCCGAGAAGTATAGCTCCCAGGGTGAACTTTCCAGACTTCCAGCAGTTACCGCCAGAGCTGCCATAGTCCCAACGCATCCATTGATTCCACAGTGCTCCCATATTACGTTGCTTATTTGTATTCTGGCTAAGATCCTTTGTTTGTTGATCTAGTCAAGTATTGTCAGTTTATTCAGCCGCATTCGACCATTTTGTAATCCACAGAGATATCATAATACAAACTTTGCAGTGCTTTGTCGTGTTTATTATTTGTATGATCATTTATATGTTGTAAACCATTGATCCTACACACACATTAGCAATGTTTCCTAGACTAGCCAAGTCAGGAACATTGCATCTGATTAGAGGAGGGTGAGTGGTCTGAGATGCTACTTGTGATGAGAGAAAAAGAGGCCAATCCTGGAAATTTTTCCCTGCCAAACCAGTTGTAATAGGCTGGCCCTCACCGAGATTTACCTCTCTCATGAGGCATGGCTAAGTAGAGAGTTGAGCGAATGGAATCAACAGTGGTGCGAGAAGGAGACAGAGGGTGGAAATCCAGGGCGTGGAGCAAAGCAGGAAGAATAAGACCATGAACTTCGGTCGAATTCCCAATATAGGACCCTCCACAGGACGATAAGACTAGAAGGACGGAGGATTTGATGGCTCTGGTAGCCATTAGTGCAGGAGTAATGGCCATTAGTTGTTTCAAACTGATGTCGAGGAGTCAAACACGAGTCTCCATTAATACCCAACACACTAAGCCTTGGTAGACCGATAGGGGAGGAGGGTGGCGGCGAGAAGCTTTAACTACCCTCGTATATGTCCCAGTCATTGACATGTGTGCTCCATGTGTCACCCCATTTGAGAGATGGATCTATGCTTGTTATTGAAAATTGAAAATTAAATTAAAAATAGATATAAAAATCTCAAAAAATGTTATTTCTAATTTGTTGAAATTTATATAAAATAAGTTTAAAAACTCACTTAATGAAACCTTCCATTATGTTGCTCAAGGCCCTTTTAAATTGATATGTATCTAAGATAAAAATCGTTTAAATTAATATACTGTTAAAATGGAATTTTTAAATTCAATAAATTGTCGAGCATTGCATTCCAATGATGTGCCTATAATAGATAATAATTAACAATTTCAAGGGAAATGAACCCTTCATAGTTTTCACTTTCAAGGGACATGAATCCTTCTCACATTCAAAAACTAAAATATAACAAACAAATACTACCAAATACAAAGAGGATTTGCATTTGGCATGCCCATAAGATTTGTATTTCACATGCACATAATTTCCAGATTATGAAACAAATAAGCCTTAAATCACATATTATCAAACGACTCACATATTATCAAATGATTAGTATTATATTTATATCAATGCACAATTACTTCTCAAGGAAGCCCTTAACAATACTACATGACTACCATCATGTCTAATTGATATTAGTATAACATTCTAGCAACACATGCAACACACCACAACACATTGAAAATGCATAAATGTGGAGCTACATGGGAATTACAACTTAGAAACCACTAATCTTTATATTGTCATTTTTCACAATGTTAGCTTGCATCAACATCAAAATAAAAATCAATTATGCAAATAATGCAAGGAAAGATAAAAGCCAACCATGTGAGGATGAGAGTGAAGGTTCTATATGGAAAAACTATTATTGATCATAACCAATGCAATATTTCAAAGAAAGGGTCACCTTGTATATGAATCACCTCAATAAGTTCATGTACAATCCAAACCTAAAGAAGGGTATCAAAATTGTAAGAATACAACATATCCAATTGAAAGATACACGTGGCAATACCTACCCAAGTTCAGGATCTGTTGTAACTAAATTCATTAAACCTTGCAGGATCGCCATACTCACATTGTGCACATATTCTTTAGATCGAGCACTGAATCTTTAACTTTTGCATCAAGAAATGGATTTGAAAAACCCAATGAGATAAACCAAAACTACAACTAGAAGCACTCTAGAACTGACATTAACCTTGGTTGTTAGAAAGCAAAAAATGATGGACAAATTTGTCTTTGGAATTTCTATCTTACTCCAAGTTTTTCCTAAAGAAAAAAAATATCCACTAAAAATGGTTTCCACTATGCCACGAAACACATAAAACAGAAAAGAAAAAAAAAAAACTTTCTATTGAAATAACATAAATTTTTTGTTGATGAAATCTTCAATGGTAAAGTCATCTCATATATATATATATATATGTCTTTTATAAAAAAATTAAATATATATTATACAATTTTATATAAAACAATATAAATTTGATTAAAAATATTCACCATTTTCAAAAGGTAATTTTTCTACAAAAGAATAACAATTTTAATTTTAAGAACTATTAAAAGCCAAAACATGGTTTATGCAATGAGATTTGTTCAAGTTACAATAGATTCGATCAGGCTTTGTCAAATCAAAGGGTTCCAATTAGTGGCACCATTATAACTGCTTTAAATACCTAACATTTGAGATATATTTGAGCTAGAAAATGAGCAATAAAGATCAATGATGACTGGACCTTTGAGGGCATCGAAGAAAAGGGAAAAATAGAAGTTCAACAAGCCTCCATTGGTAGCGAGGCATGCTGAAAAATCAATGTTTAAATAACCTACACTTGAAACAAAATCATAAGGAAATACGATCTTAGCATAGGCTCTTAATGATATCAAGAATAAGCCAAAGATCGACAAAGGTTTATGTAACATCGGAGCATCAAAATATATCATTTTAGAATCTTCTCTTTGATAGGAACAAAGGGAAATGTGAAATCAACTTTCATGAATTCTTCGATGGCCTATCAATGCACTTTTGGTCATATCCCTGCCCCTTTTGGTCGTACACTATCTACAACCTATGGGTGATGAACATTGAAGCTTGTGTCATGTACAATATATGTATGTGCATTGAATACTACAAGTAATGTGACATGCATTATTAGTCCATACTGAAGGCGTAGAGGGACTATAGCGATTGATAATTCGTTGACTTCATATTTGTTTTTCCTTTGACTAAAAATATTTGCATAATCTTTATTGTTGGAACTAGAGAACTAAAAACATTGATTTGTATATAATAAAAAATACCATATATGTCATGATCTGATTGGATAATAGATTGGAGGTCTTATTGCCAGCTTCGCTATTCCCAATGTTTGATATGTTAGTATATTCAAAGTTTTTGATCATTTACGGTCTTTCTGAATTTTTATTATTTTTTTGAAATGTTTAGATATCCAAAGTTTTGAGCATACAGACTCATTTTTTTATTAGTTGACTTCATATTAGTTTGTCCTTTGACTATTTTTTTTTGCATAGACTCTATTGTTCGAACTATTGTTACTATTTGTTTTTATTGTTTTTATTATTTTATATTATTATTAAATAATATAATAATTATTTTTGTGTATGTAACAGACCTGCCACACTGCATTCTTTCTTAAATGTTTACACAGCGCAAGGCCCTTCGACGGTCCTGATAGACTTAAATGTTTACCTAACAAGCCTCATAGCCTTAAATGTTTACTTAATAGGCTTGTTACAATACATTTTCCTCCGATTTTTTTATGCAATGTTCTCTGCAGTGAATATGGGCAATATTGTTCTTCAACGACATTACTGGTTCACTGGTTGATGATTGCTCGTTGCTTTTTCATTGGCTTCTTCTTTGCTTATTGTTGTTTCTCTTGTTTGCATATTGGTCTTGTTGTAGCTTGGGATTCTGAAACCGCGATTGGATCTGTGCTTCTGTCGTTCCCCATTGACGGTGGGTTTTGGTGCCATGTTTAGCTTCCTATTCATTGTTTGTTGTTTTCTATTTTCAGTTTGCAAGTGAGAAATTTTAATACTGGAGATGCCTGAGTCAAAATCCTTTTGCAGAACATCTTTGTATGTGAGAAGAAAATACGATTTCTTTTTCTTATATGTCATTGTGGCTATGATAGAGGTGGGTTTTGTGTCGAGCATTGGAGATCAGAAATGAGACGAAGACAACATTACAACCTGCTTCTTTGTTTGTAGTAGTCACATACAAAATGGGTTGCAAGAGGATTTTGATTGCTCCCAGTATTGAAAAAACCAACCATGCAAACTACAACTTTCTTAATTTTTTACATAGTGGGAGGCCTTTGGAAGGTCCTCACATCCTTAAATGTTTACCTGACAGGCCTCACAACCTGAAATGTTTTCTTAACAACTGTGTTACAATACATTTTCCTCTAATTTTTTGATACAATATTGTGTGCACTGAATTTGGCCAATATTGTTCGTCACTGACATTCTTGGTTGATTGGTTGATGATTTCTCCTTGGTTCATTGGATGTTTCTTATTGTTGTTTGATTCAACTTTGCAGGGTTGAAGTCTCGCAACTGCAGTTGGGCCTTTTGGTGCTTGTTCACAGGTTTTTTGTTTGTTGCTTGCTCTTGTTTGCTTCAACTTTGCAAGGTTGGGGTCCTACATCTACAGTTGGACCTGTTGTTGCAGTTTGTCATTTAGGGGTTGTGCTTTTGTCCTTCCCCATTCTCCATTCTCGGAGGCCTGTTACAATACATTTTTGTCCGATTTTTTTTATATATATTTTTATATTTCTTTTCTTTTTGTTCTACAATGTTGTCTGCAGTGAATATGGGAAATATTGTTCTTTAGCGACGTTACTGTTTCACTGGTTGATACTTTCCCATTTCTTGTTTAATGGTTTCTTGTTTTCCTGTTGTTGTTGCAGTTTGCATGCTTGGGATTATGAAACCGTGATTGGAACTACCCTTCTATCATTCCCCATTGAAGGGTGGGTTTCGTTGCTAGGTTTATGTTCATATTCGTTGTTGTTTTCTATTTCTAGTTTGCGAGTGAAATTTTTTAATACTGGAGCTGCCTGAGTCAAAATCCTCTTGCAGAACATCTTCGTATGTGAAGAGAAAAATTGATTTCCTTTTTTATATGTCACTGGGTGTTATGGAGGTGGGTTATGAGTAGTCACATACAAATATGTTTTGCAAGAGGATTTTTATCCCTCCCAGTATTGAAAATGCTTACTTGCAAACTGGGAAAACAAAAACCACAATAAATAAGGATGCAACCATGGTAGTGAAACTTACCCATGAATGGGGAGTGACAGAAGCGCAGTTCCAATTGTGGATGCATAATTCAATCGTGAAAACTACAACTTTCTTAAATGTTTACACAGTGGGAGGCATTTTCACGGTCCTCACAGTCTTACATGTTTACCTGCCAGGCCTCACAGCCTAAAATGTTTGCTTAACATGCGTGTTACAATATATTCCTCTGATTTTTTTATACAATCTTGTCTGCACTAAATTTGGGAAATATTGTTCTTCACCGACATTCCTGGTTGACTGGTTGATGCTTTCTCGTTGGTTTTCTAGATGATTCTTGTTGTTGTTTGATTAAACTTTGCAGAGTTTAGGTCCTATAGCTGTAGTTGGGCCTCTTCATACTTTTTCACCGGTTTGTTGTTTGTCTCTTTCTCTTTGTTGCTTCAACTTTGTAGGGTTGGGGTCCTGCATCCGCAATTGGACACTTTTTTGCAGTTTACAGGATAGGGGATGTTCTTCTTTCCTTTCCCATTCACCGGTGGGTCTCAGTGTTGTGGTTTCCTTCCTGTTCGTTGGTTGTTGTTTACTATTTCCAGTTTGCAAGTAAGTATTTTCAATACTGGGAATGCCTGAGCCAAAATCCTCTTGCATAACATATTTCATATGTGATGCTATCCTGATGTTGTTCTTGAGGTCGTTGTTCGCTAGTGATCCCACCTCTGTCACAGCCATAGTGACATGGAAAAGTTTGACAAATCTATGACAAGTGAATTCATAATAATACGTGAAGAACATGAAAGAAATGATATTGATACTATACAAAAGATACGTGCACTTGGAAATACATTGCTTAGTCTTCAACAAATCTCTGCTCAACAAACAATCCATGTTGCACTTTTGTTTCCCATGGACGGTGGTTCAAGGAAATGTGTCTTCACAAACACATATCCACTTGAGAAATGCAAATTGGAACATGTTTTTACAGTTGGGCCACCAAAAAATACTATCAAGCTAAAATAATATGAAAATTTTTGCAGTAGATATAAACAACATCTCTTTTGACTTGAACCAGAGTTTGTCGAGCTCCAACTATATTTCATCACCGAGAATGTTTTTCCCATAGTTAATTTGTCTATGTCTTCATAATTATGAGACTAAGTGTTTTTGTGTGAGGGATAAAGTTCTCATCTCCCTTTCTTTTTCCTCTTCTAAAATTACCCGTTTTTCCCTTTTCTTCTTCCCCTCTATTATGTGTTTCTGGTTCTATACTTAGTCATGTTTATGTTCTCGCAGGTTCTTGGGGTGGTGAAATGACAAATCTTCATCTCCATATATATCTTCACATCACGATTCCGATCAACTGTCATTCATTTGCATTCTTATCCAATTTTATGAACGTGGGTTCACAGATAGGCGTTATCGAACTCTGGTGCCTCGTGTTCGGGGTATACATATTGCACCCAAAACTTCGGTGATCTAAAATTCAACCTCAACCTCCTCCAACTTGCAAGCCTGACTCTACCTACGATGACTTCGTCTGACCAACCCGCCTTTCCATACTTAGTCGAGTCTTCAAAGTTTTGCAGGTTCATGGACTCCCGAGTTCACAAAAGTTTAAAAGCATTTTTCGCTCCCTTCCATCCCCGTCACATTATGCCCTTCCCAATGCACATTAATTATTCTTTTACTACTGAAAACTCACCAGACAGATTCAAAAATATTGGCATTAATAAGCAGAAAGCTCGAGGACATATCCCATTAAAACACATTAATGGGCGAATGTTATGGGATATGATGATTTTTTTGCGTCCATCTTGAATTGGAAAAAATTGTTGGTTATTTTAGTTTTTTAAGGCATCATCAAAGTAACAGTGAAATATTGTACCACCCCACTATCATCCACAAACGTGTCATCCACAAAGGTCTTGACATCATGTCCCTCTTTAATATTGTGCATATATTACAGGTTGTCATATTTGAGAATATGCTTGCATATGGAAATGTTAACTCATGTTATTAGTGACTATTCAACACACATATTCAGAAAGATTCTCATTAATAGAAGAAAATATTGAGGACATCTTCCATTAAAACAAATTAAACCAAGATTTATAGAAGATTATACTATCATCCTCCAGCATTCATTTTAAATACTTATTCCCATTTCCCTCTATCATCGAAAACTTGGGCTTTAAGGTTCCTTTATTGTAATGTTCCCGGTCATCCACATGTGACACAACTTAGAGATTCCATTAAATCCCAATTGAAAGATGAGGGAATGGTTTTATGTGACGTTAGCTTTGAGCGATTTTTTTTTGTTAGCCAACAAAAACTCAGACACACAAAAATTCAAGTATCTTATGATTGGTATTCTCCATGTATTTGATGCTTTGGTTGGCTAAAAGGCATGCCTGAAGATTTGTATGTTGAACGTATTTGTTTTTTTATTGGATATTGGAAGGGACTTTCAAGTCACCTACAAAATTATCCTTTTTTGAAGTATATAACTTCTTCCAACAACATAGATTTGGAAAATGTATTAAATCCTGTAGACCACACAATAATTTATCTTTCGTCGGAGGAGTCGCACATATCGTGGCTTGAAAAATGGTCTGGAATATTCAGAAATGATGCTAAATATTACTCCATGCATGAATATACTCAGAAGGAAATTATAAATTTGGATCCTCACGAATGTGAGAAACTCTATGGGTGGTTGAATCAACATCCTAAAATTACAGAAGTTTCTATTTCAAAGTTTGTTGAGCGACTTCTGGGTGTGGTAACAGACTTAACAGAAAGTCATATTCTTTGTCAAAGTTTGTTCACTAAACTCTGGATGTAGTAACAGACTCCACATACAATCAGCTTTCTATTGGTATTGCACATTGTTTTCACTATTCCTATGCATATTATTGCATCTGGGTCGAAGAGCTTTCCGCTCTTTGCAAGAATATTCTCCTGGTAGTTGAAGGTGAGTATATAACCAGGGAATGAGGCTCTCAAAAGTTTTTGATGCCTGAATTGACATGTAACTGGGAAAATTTAATGGGAAGGAATTCTGGATTATGGAATTTGCAACCCTTTCTGGAGATTACTTTATACTACCACCTTCTGCAAGAAGTTTGACGTGTTCAGGCAATGATTTGGTTTTTGAAGCTCACCTTTTACTACCACCTTCATGTAATCATTTTGTTACATTCTTTAGAAGATACCTTGATGTAGTAGGATATTCCAGATTTGTTTCCATCGAATATCAATATTCTCATTGTTTCCCTTGCTTTGAATACGGAGAATTCATTTCTCTCGTTATAGTAGATCTGATATTTGAAAAAAAACAAAAATTTCTCGATGCTTGAAGTATTGCCTTGTTTGGATCAAATAAATCGCCATCGCCTTGCCGCAAGCGCCTCTCGAGTTGTTCATCAGGATCACAGATCGGTAAGGACATAGTACCTTCCTGGTCATAGAGTGCTTCCATCACTAGCTTGCGTTTTCACAGGTGTTTTTATTGCTACCTTCTTTCTATGTCTTGGTGGTGGATCATTCTATCCCAACCAACATGATGGAAATAAAATAGCTCTAGGTAATTTGATCGCTTCTAGGAATCTGTGTTGACTATATATTAATTTTGGTTAACTTAAAAAGGTGTATGTGTGCAACCTAATGTTAGACATAGAAAATACAATTTCTTATTTCTTAAAATATAAAACAATGTATTTTTTAACACATGGTTGTTCGAAAAGTTTCAGACGTTGTTTGGGATTCACGTCCTTCAAGGATGTTAATTAATCACACAATTAATATTGCTTGTGCCAATGCAATCGAGTCCTCGTGGACTATGGAAATTGCATTAACATTGCAATTTCAGATAATAGATGTATGAAATGTACCTAATGTCGAGGTCATCATCGCACAAGACACCCAACCTCCAATGATTTCTGGACTCACATCCACATTGTAATTGTCATGACAAATCAACACTAAATTCGATGCTCTTTGCAGGTCTGAAAATCCTGCAGTCTAAGTGATTTTACAATGACAGGCCTGCTTGTTCACCACATTACCACCCTTCAATCAATGGCATTGTTCCCATTTCCACCGCTAGGGTCGATGTCTGAAGCTAAAGCTATCTGGAGCCTAGAGTCACCGCCAGTGTGGATGCCTGAGGATGAAACTACCTGGAGCATGGGTCACAACTTGTTACACTTGACATTAGTGTCAGTAGTGATTGAAATTTGATTGTATGTTGAGTCTGTTACTACATCCAGAGGTCGCTCAATAATATTTGATATAGAATTTGGTTGTCTGTCAAGTCTATTACAAATTTGTCATAAAAGGTTCTGTAATTTTAGAATGTTGATTCAAACACGCATACAGTTTCTCACCTTCGTGAGGATCCAAATTTATAATTTCCTTCTGAGTATATTCGGGCATGGAGTAATATTTGGCGTCACTTATGAATATTCTAGACCATTTTGTGAGCCAGGATGTCTACCACCCCTATGACGAAAGATATATTATGGTGTGATCTGCAACATTTGATACACTTGCAAAATATGTGTTGCTAGAAGAAGATATATACTTCAAAAGAGGAGCATTTTCCAGGTGACTTGAACATCCCTTCCAATTTACAACAATAAAACAAATAAATTCAACATACAAATCTTCAGGCAGGCCTTTCAACCAAACAGATGATCGAGTATAGGGAGAATACCAGTCACAACATACTTGATTTTTTTTTTTTGTCTCAGCTTTTGTTGGCTAACAAGATATTTTCCCCCCAAAGTTGATGTCACATAAAACCACTCCCTCATCTTTGAATTGGGCCTGAATCACATCTCTAAGTTGTCTCATATGTCGATGACCAGGAAAATTACAAGGAAGGCACCTTAAACCCCAATTTTTTGACGATAGAGGGAAATTAACACTTATCAAAGTATGGAATGTTGAAGAAAAAACTAATGTAGACAAGACATATCTAGAAGAGACAAGCTATTCAAGAAGCTGGGATAGATCTACTTGGCAACACCAATGAAGTCCAAGAACCTAAATTGATATTCAACACGTTGCTTTTAACTAGGAAAGCATTTGATGATCAATTTGAAATCTATAAAAGACTGTCTACAGGCTTGATTCTTGTACATATTTGATACCAATTTTATAGAGTAGGACCAACATGTTACATATATTGAACCAAAATACAAACTTTTATAGATTCATAACATGGATCATATGATCCTTGACTACACAGTTTACAAATGAGATCATTGTTCTTTGTTCACAAGTTCCCGAAGGCGAGTGAAGAGGATACACACTGCT
Source organism: Picea engelmannii (assembly GCA_009831015.1). Lineage (NCBI taxonomy): Eukaryota > Viridiplantae > Streptophyta > Pinopsida > Pinales > Pinaceae > Picea > Picea engelmannii. The sequence goes on along the minus strand of ML813815.1, from coordinate 55,814 downwards.
CTTACTCTAGATTCAGACTCTCGCATCCCCGATGATGTTAATGAAGACCCAAAGGCTTTATTTATATTAAAACTAGAAGGTTGTCGGTCATATTTTATAGGCAACTGTCGGTCTAAAAAATAGATTCCTTTAAGTGGATGGGGCAGCTGGTGGACTCCAACTGTTATCTCGTCCCTTAGAGGCTCAGCCATATGGGGAACCATTCTGACTTTTACAGAAAGACACGAGATTCTAAACATATAAAATCAAACACAAAGTGGAGTTCAACTGGAACCTACAGAACAGTCGGGACACCACTGTCAGCCCGATAGACATGAATCTAAATATTACAAATTTGTAGGCCCATCATGCTTCCATTCTATTTATTATATTATGCATAGCAACTGAGTCAAAAGAATCCCCGCTATCACTATGATCAGTGTCGTAGTTGATATGACTGGAGGGCAGTGATCCATAATGATCAGAAAATGGCGAGAAACCATTAAAGCACTTATAAAATGGATATCCTTACATGGTTGGGATAAAATATTCATCAAGAACACAAATATCCCCATAGAAATTACTGGAAACTTTGTAGTTTTGGGGTTCAGTAGGTTCATTTTTGATGTACAAAAGGTCACTTCCTTGGAAAGATAAATTAAACATGAACCGCCCATTATGGTGTGTTGCTTCTTCAATTTCTGAATGTAACCAATGTTTGAATGCTTGTTTGCTACTTTCAAAGAATAAAACATCTCTGGGGCAATATTTCCATAGTATGATGAAGAACCAACCAGACCACCAGGCCTGATTTTGATGAAAGGTATAACAATCAAAGAGTATCCAACTTGAACCAGTATATTTAACTTGGTTCATAATAACACAATAATCAGCATAAGTCAAGCTCAGACTATATATGTATATGTATCTTTGTCCTTGCATAGGACCACTAGTTATATTTCCTCTAGATATTCTGGTGCTATGCATGAAATAACTGGAATTAGGTATGCAATGATTATAGGTCTGGATCCATCTTTCTATGATCTCCTTACATGCAGGACTATTTTTTATACATTGTTCCATACAGATAAAGCAATAAAAATGTATACAATGATCACATAGAAAAAACCATTTGTATCCTAGAGGTGCAGTAGGAGTGCATTGTGAGGAGGATGCCATCATCTTAATTTCTTGGACTTCCTATGGGACTGGAGTTGCTTCTCTTGTAAGTAAATCTACAATACCATTATCTTTCCCTGGCTTGTACTGAATATCGAAATCAAAATCGTCAATCCATAAAATCCATCTCAAAATCCTATTGTTACCCTGTTCAAGAAGGCACTGATTAGACAACATTCCATTCATATGCTTTAAATCTGTTCTAACTGTGAAATGAACAATTTTTAAGAACAGTCTAAATATTTTGATTCCATTCTTTACGACAAGGATTTCTTTATGAGATGACGGGTATCTAGATTCTTATTATGAAAAACATGCATAGGCATAAATGCAGACTTCTTCTTTCATAGGGTTGATTTTCTGTAATAATACTATTGCCCATGTCTCATTAGAGGCATCAGTTTCAAGGATCAACGGTAACGAGACATTAGGTAGATGTAGCCTAGGAAGATCTATGATCTTCTGCTTGATAATTTGTACAACCCTTGTCATGTTTTGATTCCATGGGATTGTTCCTTTTAATCTTATTTGCAAGATTCACACATCTTTGGCTTGATGGTCATAGAACCAACGAATGTAATTAAGACTGCCAAGGAATTTCTATAGTTGTTTAGTATCTAGAATTTCTTCAGGGAATTCTGATAGCTTTTTCAAAACGTGTTCTTGAAGTTCAATGGCTCCTCGAGATAGTATCAGTCCCAGATACTCAATCGTTGTTTTAGCCCAACAGAGTTTGGATCTACTTAGGACTAAGCCATGGCGAAACAAATGATCATATACTATTTTGAGGTGAGCAATATGAGACTTAATGTCTAAAGAACAAACCAACAAATCATCAATATAAACAATTACAAAGGACAAATGCTTGAAGATGTCATCCATTCATTTTTGAAACTCGGAAGGTGCATTCTTCAATCCAAAAGGCATTACCTTCCACTGAAACTGACCATGGGGGACGACGAAAGCAATTTTGTACTTGTCCTTTGGAGATATTCCAATCTGCCAAAAACCACTCTTTAATTCAAACTTGCTGAAGACATTACAATTACTAATTTTCAAGAAAAGCATGTCTTTTGATGGTAGAGGAAATATGATAGGTAATAGAGCATCATTGAGGGCTCTATAATTTATAACCGTTCTTGGTTTTCCTCTTTTCTTCTCACTATGTTTGTTGACATAAAATGTAGGGCATGCCCAATGGCTGTGGCTAGATTCAATTAATCTTCTTTCCAGAAGTTCAGCTATTTCTTTCTGACAGTACTATGTTTCTGTGGGCTCTATAATTTATAACCATTCTTGGTTTTCCTCTTTTATTCTCACTATGTTTGTTGACATAAAATGTAGGGTATGCCCAAGGGCTACGGCTAGATTCAATTAATCTTCTTTCCAGAAGTTCAACTATTTCTTTCTGACAGTACTCTATTTTTGTGGGAGACATTTTATTAACCGAAGCTTTATGAGGTTTAGCAGAATAGTCTTCTTTATAAGGTAGGTCTACAAAATATTTCTCTCTAGTCTAGAAGGCATTAGGGTAATATGAGGTACAATATGTTTAGATCTTTTCCTTGATATCTTGAATAGACTGAAGACCATGATTTTCATCATTATTAACAATCTTTTGAATCTTTGCTAACTTCTCAACAGACCTTTCTAATTGTGGTATAGGTTTAGAATAACCTATCCTTGATTCATATGAATACTTGCTTGGAATAGAAATGGTTTTACCTAAAACAATAATCTGTACAAAGTTCTAGCCAACTGTAAATGGTAAACACCTATTTACAAAATCCTGTCCTAATAGGACATCGACTCGAGTGTCAAAACAATATAAATTAACATGAAATTTAACACCTTTCAAAACTATAGGAAAATCTGGAGCAAAAGATTGGATCTTTATTTCAGTCTTATTGACAACTTTGAATGATATACTGATAGGCTTCCAAAAATATGAAGGAATTGCACCATACTTAGAAATTGAATTCATAACACCAGTATCTAATTGAGCATCTAGAGTATAATTTAAATATCCAGATACTTTTATATCGATCTAAATGATCAACCTAACTTCAAACCCATTTAATTGATTGTGAGTAGTCGATTATGAAGATTGATCTTTTGGAATCTGTGGAGGATAGAATGTGTGTTCTTCTATTTCTTGCTCAAAAAGCTCATCCTTCTTTTTCTTTAAATAGTTTAGCTCTTCCTTTTCGAGATTTACATATCTCTTTGATCATAGCTTATTTTTCTTTTATTGAAGTCTCTAATGTACTATTTGTTTGATCCAATGAATTAACATTTTGCAATTCTTCTTCTTCTTCTTCTACATCATCAAGCACTTTTACTAGGTTCTTGTTAGCATAGGATTTTCGTTGATGTAGGAAATTAGGCTCAGATCTGTGTGAAGAGTATTTTACTGGCTGAGGGTTACGTGGGATAAAAGCAGAATCAGGAGGTGAGTAATGTTGTACATTCACCACGCTTGGCTGCTGATGGATTTTAATTTTGGAATCAAGGGCTTGGATCTGGGCACGTAGTTGGTTAGCAATTTGGAATTGTCCAGGGGTTAACTAAGATAGCCTTGATTGCAATGAAGATATGCGATAAAGAAGGGTTGGAATCTCTTCAAAGGTGGACATCATTTTCATATCTAAAAAATTCAAACACTTTGGTAAGTCATTGGAACATGAGGAATCGAGGGAACTGGGTTGAGAAGGAGTCTCAGGTTCAAACTCTGTGAAGGAAAGGTATTCACCTTCTGATGGGTAGAAACTAAGTCCCATTCCACTAGATCATAACCGGTGGTGAATAGATCCATAATTTTGTTTTGAAACTTACTTTTCTTCCACAGAGGACACTGTGAAGCCTAGTGGCCAGGATTTTTACAAATGTAGCACTTGGTGTGGCTAGACTCTATAGGTTTAGGTCTGTGCTTGAAATAGGCTTTACTTGGGAATGTGTTATGGTTGCGGGAACCAAATTTCTTTGGGAACTTACCTTTAATTTGTCTAAAGTTTTTTTGGTTCTTACACTTAAAGCATCCACAATCAGATGTGCAATGATCTGGATATCCTTTCTTTGGTGAACAACCAAAGTGATATGTCTTAGCAAAAATATCACACACACTAGAATCAAACACAAGTTGTTTCTTAACAGACTTGTTAGTTTTACGGAGAATACACTCTTTTTGGAGTGTAATGGTGATATGATCATGCAATCTAGCTAATGATAAGTCATCTAAATCAACATCTAACTGTTCTAGTATTTCTCTTACTAGATCATGTATTTTACCAGGCATTGCTGAGAGGTATTTTCTAAGATATACAACATTGTCAGGATCAGGACACTGATAGAGAAGATCTTGCATCGTGGACAAAAATTCTGGAAGTTGGATAATATGGCATAACTTTTGACTCATATACATATTGACATAATGATCGGAGTCAATCTTATAGCTACCATAAAATTCATGAACTATAACCTTAACTATTTCATCTATGGGGGTATCATGATTCATAATTCAGAGCTTATCCGATTCGGGAACTCTTTCCCACCAGAGTCCTAAGTTTCCAGTGAAAACCCACGTTAATCTTAAAGCCAATTCATTCCATGCTATACAATTTATGTAGAGCGATTTTTGGGTTTTATCCCATGCATGGCATCTTTGAAAGATAATCATCATTTCATTCCTAGATCGACAGTTTATATTAGATACAAGGGTTGGATCTATATTTTCCCTGTTGAAACTAGCATGCTCATCGGAGTTTGCAGGATCAAATGGCACTTTCTTGCTAGATCCATACTTTGCATTACACCATTTTTCCCAGGCAGTCTGGAAGGGATTTCCTGCTGCTTCATGTTCTGATGATCTTGGGACAATAGAAGATTTCCCTTCTTCTAAACCTTTTATGCATGGTGTAGGAGAGGTTTTAAACAATGTTTTTTCAAACTGAGATATTTGGGACTTTACTAGGTCTAACTGTTTAGACGCTAGCAAGGTTATTTTGACTATTCTTGAATAAGAATTTGTTGAACTTCTACTCAACTATTTTAATGTAAGTTGTTTTTGTTTATCAGTTGGGCCAAAGAACCTGAATGAGGTTTTTTCTTCTAGTTCAGAATAAATAATAGGAGGAGGCGAACTCTTCTCCTTTTCAAAAGCTTCTTTTAGATCTTGAATGGCAGACTGGATGGTATCCAGTTTGTCTAAAAGTTGTCTTAATTGTTATACAAAAGTCTGTTGATGAATTTCAATAGATTCTAAGTCTGAATGAATACCATTCACATGACCTTTAGTTTGCAAGACATCTTGAGCAAGGTCATCAAGATTCCGTTCTATACATACTGATTGGTAGTTGGAATAATTTTGCAACCTAACTAAGCCAGGTGACTTTTCTGCATCAATTTTCTTATACTATACAAAATCAAGATCTGTTGCTAAGGAATTATTCTTGAATACACAAGTGAAGTTTCCTGGTCCAAGATTCCTTTGAGGAAGAGGATAAAACTTTTCTTTGTCAGCTCTTGGTAGTGGATACTACATCATATTAATTTGTCTTGGAGCTGAGATTTGTAAGCATTTAGGACAGTCAGAATGTTGTCCGAGATGATCAATATTAGATGAAAATGTTAGAAATGAAAGTGGATATTGTATAGGGCGTAGATCTGAAATTGTGTGTTTCTCAAGGAGCTGAGTAGGTATGCAAGCTTTGCAGAATCTACACTTTGTGGTTCTGGTTTTATGATTTAAAAAATGGTTATCCAACTCGGATCTACCAGGAACCGGTTTGTAGATAGGGTGTTTGATTGTCGAACCAGAAGAATATGTGTGCAATCTTGATGGCTTTCCGTCATAGGATTTTGTAGGTTTGTTATTTGTTCTACTGCTATTAGATCTGCCAATTTTTAATATCGAAGGCCCTTGGAAGTTTGGTTCTATTGATAGATTTTGGGTCTCAGATGGATGGTATTTGGTTTGAAGAGCTTGGTAATCAACTTTCCATTCATTTGTGATCGTTAGCTGAGAAAATCCAAGAGTTAATGGGGTGACATTTCCGGGACCAACCACCATGCTTTCGGAGGTAGCGTGCTTTAAGAGATTAGGATTGAGGGTAGGCATTGTAGTGGAGACAAAACAGAGGCAGGTTGTGGTATGCAACTGAGTAATTTATGAGGGAGTTGCCATATCAAAACCTGATAATTGTATGTATTCTTGTAGAAGAGATTAAATGAAAGGGTTAGTAAGAGAGACTTGGAATCGGGGAAGAACTGAGGACCATACATGGCCATTATGAAGGGATGCTTGAAAACCACCAATCAAAGCATCATTAAACTAGTTATGTCGAGAGTCTAAAACACAACACAAAGCAGAGGTATCTAATCCAGGGTGAACTAGAGGATTTATGCCAACTGTAAAAAACTAAGATGAACATATTTATAACCAAGTTCAAGTCCCCAATATATGCCATCTTGCTTAATAATGGGTATTTGGTATACATTTTGTCCAAGTGATAGGGGCACATTAACAGAGCAATAACAGATTAGAGTGGTAGCTCTAAATTTAAACATAGGCAAGTCATAAATCTTAGATGGTTCTATTTATGGCATTGACCCATTGACATCTGGTTCACACTCTTGGGCCAATAGACAAGTATTATATAGAGGATTAGAAGAACTAGAAGTTAATATCCGTTTAAGCCATGTGGGTTTCTTAAACTTGGCATCTGAAGATATATCATAGGAGGGTTGGCTATTGAGTTTGTGAGATTCCATGTTATACTACTGCAACTTTTGACAAGATATCAAAGATACAGGCAAGTAAATATAGCAGTTGGTAAGAATATCACTTATAATGGGAAAGATATAATACGCAACACCTTACAACTTCACTGGTGTTCACTGGATGCTATCTTCTGTCTCACAGCAATGGTCGGAAACCATTCATAAGCAATGATTCACGTCATCTGCTATTTAGCATCTACACTTATCGTATCAATATCTTTCAAACACATGGCTCATACAAATGAATATGCAACGCAACAAATATCCACTAAAAATAAGATGATTTTATTTCTTCAGATCTGATTACAGACACATGGCCCTGATACCAATTTTACAGAGTAGGACCAACATGTTATAGATATTGAACCAAAATACAGACTTTTATAGATTCATAACATGGATCAGATGATCCTTGAATACATAGTTTACAAATGAGATCAATGTTTTTCGTTGACAAGTTCCCGAAGGCGAGTGAAGAGTATACACACTGCTCTTAATCTAGACTCAGACTCTTGTCTCTCATCCTCGATGATGTTATTGAAGACCCAGAGGATTTATTTATATTAAAACTAGAAGGTTGTCGGTCCTATTTTACAGACAATTGTCGGTCTAAAAAGTAGATTCCTTTAAGTGGATGGGGCAACTAGAGGACTCCAGCTGTTATCTCGTCCCTTAAAAGCTCAACCATATGGGGACCCATTTCGACTTTTACGGAAAGACATGAGATTATAAACATATCAAATCAAACACAAAGTGGAGTTCAACTGGAACCCATGGAACAATCGGGACACCACTGTCGGCCCGATAGACATGAATCTAAATATTAAAAATTTGTTGGCCCATCATGCTTCCATTCTATCTATTATATTATGCATAGAAACTGAGTCAAAAGAATCCCTGTTGTCACTATGATTAGTGTCGTAGTTGATATGACTGGAGGGCGGTGATCCATAATGATCAAAAAATGGCGGGAAACCATTGAAGCACTTATAAAATGGAGATCCTTGCATGGTTGGGATCAAATATTCATCAAGAATGCAAATATCCCCGTAGAAATTACTGAAAACTTTGTAGTTTTGGGGTTCAGTAGGTTCAGTTTTGATGTACAAAAGGTCACTTCCTTGGAAAGATAAATTAAATACGAACCACCCATTATGGTGTGTTGCTTCTTCAATTTATGAACGTAACCAATGTTTGAATGCTTCTTTGCTACTTTCAAAGAATAAAACATCTCTGGGGCAGTATTTCCATAGTATGATGAAGAACCAACCAGACCACCAGGCTTGATTTTGATGAAAGGTATCACAATCAAAGAGTATCCATCTTGAACCAGCATATTTAACTTGGTTCATAATAGCACAATAATCAACATAAGTCAAGCTGGGATTATATATGTATATGTGTCTCTGTCCTTGCATAGGACCACTAGTTATATTTCCTCTGGACATTCTGGTGCTATGCATGAAATAACTGGAATTAGGTATGCAATGATTATAGGAATGGATCCATCTTTCTAGGATCTCTTTACATGTAGGACTATTTTTTATACATTGTTCCATACAGATAAAACAATAACAATATATACAACGATCACATAACAAAACCCATTTTTTATTGGACGTGCAGTAGGAGTGCATTGTGAGGAGGATGCCATCATCTTAATTTCTCGAACTGTTTGTGGATCTAGAGCTACTTCTCTTGTAAGTAAATCTCCAATACAATTATCTTTCCCTATCTTGTACTAAATATCGAAATCGAAACCTTCAAGCCATAAAATCCATCCCAAAATCCTATTGTTACAATGTTCAAGAAGGCGTTGATTAGACAACATTCCTTTCATATTCTTTAAATATGTTCTAACTGTGAAATGAACAGTTTTTAGGAACAGTCTAAATCTTTTGATTCCATTCTTTACGGCAAGGATTTCTTTATGAGATGAGGGGTATCTAGATTCTACTTCTGAAAAATAGGCAAAGGAATAAATTCAGACTTATTCTTTCATAGGGATTCTTTTTTGTAATAATACTGATGCTCGTGTCTCATTAGAGGCATCAGTTTCAAGGATCAACAGTAACGAGACATTAGGTAGATGTAGCCTAGGAAGATCTTGGATATTCTGTATGATAATTTGTACAACCTTTGTCATGTTTTGATTCCATGGGATTGTTCCTTTTAATATTTTTTGCAAGATTCACACATCTTTGGCTTGATGGTCATAGAAATGGCAAATGTAATTAAGACGGCCAAGGAATCTCTGTAGTTGTTTAATATCTAGAATTTCATCAGGGAATTCTGATAGCTTTTTTCAAAACGTGTTCTTGAAGTTCAATGGCTCCTTGAGATAGTATCAGTCCCATATACTCAATCTTTGTTTTAGCCCAAAAAAGTTTGGATCTACTCAAGACTAAGCCATGGAAAAACAAATGATCATATACTATTTTGAGGTGAGAAATATGAGACTTAATGTTTAAAGAACAAACCAACAAATCATCAATATAAACAATTACAAAGGACAAATGCTTGAAGATGTCATCCATTTGTTTTTTAAACTCGGAAGGTGTATTCTTCAATCCAAAAGGCATTACCTTCCACTGAAATTGACCATGGGGGACGACGAAAGTAGTTTTATACCTATCCTTTGGAGATATTCCAATATGCCAAAAACCACTCTTTAAGTCAAACTTGTTGAAGACATTACAATTACTAATTTTCAAGAAAAGCATGTCTTTTGATGGTAGAGGAAATCTGATAGGTAATAGAGAATCATTGAGGGCTCTATAATTTATAACCATTCTTGGTTTTCCTCTTTTCTTCTCATTATGTTTGTTGACATAAAATGTAGGGCATGCCCAAGGGTTGCAGCTAGATTCAATTAATCTTCTTTCCAGAAGTTCAACTATTTCTTTCTGACAGTATTATGTTTATGTGGGAGACATTTGATTAGTTGAAGCTTTATGAGGTTTAGCAGAATAGTCTTCTTTGTAAGGTAGGTCTACAAAATATTTATCTCTAGTCTAGAAGGCATTAGGGTAATCTGAGGTACAATTGGTTTTGATCTTTTCCTTGATATCTTGAATAGACTGAAGACCATGATTTTTCAACATTATTAACAATCTTTTGAATCTTTGCTAACTTCTCAACAGGCCTTTCTAATTGTGGTATAGGTTTAGTATAACCTATCCTTGATTCATATGAATACTTGCTTGGAATAGAAATGGTTTTACCTAAAATAGTAATCTGTACAAAGTTCTGGCCAACTGTAAATGGTAAACACCTATTTACAAAATCTTGTCCTAATAGGACATCGACTCTAGTGTCAAAACAATATAAGTTAATAGGAACTTTAACACCTTTCAAAACTATAGGAAATTTTGGAGCAAAAGACTGGATCTTTATTTCAGTCTTATTGACAGTTCTGAATGATATACTGATAGGCTGCCAGAAATATGAAGGAATTGCACCATACTTAGCACATGAATTCATAGCACCAATATCTAATTGAGCATCTAGAGTATAAGTTAAATATCCAAAAACTTTTATATTGATCTCAATGATCAACCTAACTTCAAACCCATTTAATTGATTATGAGTAGTCGGTTCTGAAGATTGATCTTTTGGAATTTGTGGAGAATAGAATGTGTGTTCTTCTATTTCTTTCTCAAAAAGCTCATCCTTCTTTTTCTTTAAATAGTTTAGCTCTTCCTTTCCAAGATTTACAGATTTCCAGATCTCTTTGATCATAGCTTCTTTTTATTTTATTGAAGTCTCTAATGTGCTAATTGTTTGATACAATGAATTAACATTTTGAAATTCTTCTTCTTCTTCTTCTACAACATCAAGCACTTTTACTGGGTGCTTGTTAGCATAGGATTTTCGCTAATGTAGGAAATTAGGCTCAGCTCTGTGTGAAGAGTATTTTATTGGTTGAGGGTTATGTGGGATAAAAGAATAATCAGGAGGTGAGTAATGTTGTACATTCACCACGCTTGGCTGCTGGTGGATTTTAATTTTGGAATCAAGGGCTTGGATCCGGGCACGTAGTCGGTTAGCAATTTGGAATTATCCAGGGGTTAACTGAGATTGCCTTGATTGCAATGACGATCTGCATTAAAGAAGGGTTGGAATATCTTCAAAGGTGGACATCATTTTCAGATCTAAAAAATTCAGACAATCTGGTAAGTCGTCGGAATATGAGGAATAGGGGGAACTAGGTTGAGAAGGAGTCTCAGGTTCCGACTCTGTGAGGGAAAGGTATTCACCTTCTGAACAGGTAGAAACTAAGTCCCATTCCACTGGATCATAACTGGTGGTGAATAGATCCATAATTTTGTTTTGAAACTTATTTTTCTTCCACAGAGGACACTGTGAAGCCTTGTGGCCAGGATTTTTACAAATGTAGCACTTGGTGTGGCTAGACTATGTAGGTTTAGGTCTGTGATTGAAATAGGCTTTACGTGGGAATGTGTTATGGCTACGGGAACCAAATTTCTCTGGGAACTTACCTTTAGTTTTTCTAAATGTTTTTTGGTGCTTACACTTAAAGCATCCACAATCAGATTTTCAATGATCTGGATGTCCTTTCTTTGGTGAAAAACCAAAGTGATATGTCCCAGCAAAAATATCACAAAGACTAGAATCAAACCCAAGTTGTTTCTTAATAGACTTGCTAGTTTTACAGTGAATACACTCTTTTTGGAGTGTAGTGGTGATATGCTCATGCAATCCAGCTAATGATAAGTCATCTAAATCAACATCTAGCCGTTCTAGTCTTTCTATGACTAGATCAGGTATTTTACCAGGCATTGCTGAGAGGTATTTTCTAAGATATGCAACATTGTTAGGATCAAGACACCGATAGAGAAGATCTTGCATTGTGCACAAAAATTCTGGAAGTTGGATAATATGGCATAACTTTTGAATCATATACATATTGGCATAATGATCAGATTCAATCTTATAGCTACCATAAAATTCATGAACTACAGCCTTAACTAGTTCATCTACTGGGGTATCCTGATTCATAATTCAGAGCTTATCCGATTTGAGAACTCTTTCCCACCAAAGTCCTAAGTTTCCAGTGAAACCCCACGTTAATCTTAAAGCCAATTCAATCCATGCTATACGATCTCTATAGAGCAATTTTTGGGTTTTATCCCATCCATGCCATCTTTGAAAGATAATCTTCATTTCATTCCTAAATCAACATTTTATATTACATATAGGGGCTGGATCTATATTTTCCCTGCTGAAACTAGCATGCTCATCGGAGTTTGCAGGATCAAATGGCACTTTCTTGCTAGTTCCATACTTTGCATTACACCTTTTTTCCCAAGCAGTCTAGAAGGGATTTCCTGCTGCTTCATCTTCTGATGATCTTGGGCTAGTAGAAGATTGTCCTTATTATAAACCTTTTATGCATGGTGTAGGAGAGGTTTTAAACAATGTTTGTTCAAACTAAGAGATTTGGGACTTTACTAGGTCTAACTTTTCAGATGCTAGCAAGACTATTTCGACTATTCTTGAATAAGAATTTGTTGAACTACTACTCAATTGTTTGAATGTAAGTTGTTTTTGTTGATCAGTTGGGCCAAAGAACTTGAATGAGGTTTGTTCTTCTAGTTCAAAATAAAGAATAGGAGGAGGTGAACTCTTCTCCTTGTTAAAATCTTCTTTTAGATCTTGAATGGAAGACTGGATGGTATCCAGTTTGTCTGAAAGTTGTCTTAATTGTTCTACAAAAGTCTGTTGATGACTTTCAATAGATTCTAAGTCTGAATGAATACCATTCACATGACCTTTAGTTTGCAAGACATCTTGAGCAAGGTCATCAAGATTCTGTGCTATACATACTGATTGGTAGTTGGAATAATTTTGCAACCTAATTAAGTTAGGTGACTTTTCTGCATCAATTTTTAATACCGGAGTCCCTTGGAAGTTTGGTTCGATTGTGTGTGATATTTTTGCTGAGACATATCACTTTGGTTGTTCACCAAAGAAAGGACATCCAGATCATTGCAAATCTGATTGTGGATGCTTTAAGGGTAAGCATCGAAAAACCTTTAGACAAACTAATGGTAAGTTCCCAAAGAAATTTGGTTCGTGCAGCCATAACACATTCCCACATAAAGCCTATTTCAAGCGCAGGCCTAAACCTACACAGTCTAGCCACACCAAGTTATATTGAACCAAAATTATATATATATATATATATATATATATATATATATATATATATATATATATATATATT
>ML813815.1:15413-32902 GCA_009831015.1 Picea engelmannii | reverse complement strand
TCGAAATCTTAGGCCATCATTTCACACGAACCGACTACCATCATTCCTCTTTACCCATCCTTTCGTTTGTTTTCACCACCATTTGCATGCCTTCACCCGCAAAACTTACTCTGATAAGAAGCAGTTACTTGACTCTCTGACTGTGCATTTTACTGAGCTGTTAGCTATGGGAGGCCCTATTATACAGTACAGACCTACCACGACAACCCTGTTATAATTATATCCAGAAGTATATCAAATTTTTCTACAGGCTGGCTGGCTGGGTTATTTTCAGAGGCTCCAGGGATTTGATCAACAACAGGTTCTTCAATTTGCTCGAAATCTTCAGGAATATTATTCCATTGTTCAAGGGGTTCATATTCCAGTCACAAAGGATGATATAGCACAGGTTTCGGGTCTCCCTATCATTGGCATTCGTTGGTTCATCCGCAAACACATCATCCTTAATGCCCAACAGGATTTTCTCTTGCCAGAAGAACAAATCGAGCCTAAAGGTCGGGGTGTTCGACTTAGCTCGTTCCCGCCTCCTTGGATGAAAGTTATAGAGTTTGTCAAGCACTACCTCGCCTGTGAAGGCCGATACCAGGTAGTCTACCAATACGATTTTGTCTTGTTGTCTCATTTACGACATGCTAGATTGGTGAATATTCCCTACTATCTGCTCAGATGTCTTAGAAATATGTCGCATTACTGTAAAAAGGCTAAAAATCCCGCCCTTTCCCTCACCCATCACCGTCTCACTCAACTACTCATCCAAAAGGGGTTTTCCCAACAAAACCCTCCCCTAAACAACCCACCCATAGACCCTCAAGAAGTTGTTGAACATCCTGAAAATATTCAGGAACAACAACCACAAAACCTTCCAGACCCTCTGGAAATACCTAACAGTCCACCTACAGACCCAATTGATCCAATTAACCTTCCTACCATACCAAGCCCGCCCCACAACTTACCAGAATCATCTACTCCTACCGTTCATATCCTTAGCGATGATTCTGAACCAGACAACTCTCCTTGCCCCATCACTGAGGAAAAACCCACACGCAAAAGAAAGAAGCAAATTCCTCCTTTTCCCTCCTTTTTACAAAGAAAACGAATGAGGACCTCAACAAGAGCAGCCACTACCGCCACTACCCTAAACCCCAACCCATATTGCTAAAATCCCGTACACCTCTACCCTCCCAAATTCCATAATTTTTACCTATTCCACCCATGGGCACTGAAACACAAGAACCAGAGGCCCAGTGTACTACCACATCATTCTTTTTAAATCAAGTAGATGAAACACAAGAACCAACTACTCATCAAGTAGTTGAAACAAAAGAACCAACTACTCATCCAGTAGTTGAAACACAAGAACCAACTACTCATTCAGTAGCTGAAACACAAGAACCAACTATAGTTGTTACATAAGAACCAGCTACAACTGAAACACAAGAACCAACTGCTGATATTGTTACGAAAATACAGGAATCAGATGCCCAGGGTGCCGCAACACTACTGTATCTACATCAAGAAGCTAAAACACAAGAATCAACTACTGATCCTATAGTTGCTCCAAAAGAACCAACTAGTGCGCCTGTGACTGTTACACAAGAACCAATCACCCCTCTTAATATACCCATGAAATATCAACAAATAGAACCAACAATGGCCTTTGTCTTACAAGAAAATGAGTTCCTAAGGTGTGAATTGGAAGCCTACAAGCAAGAGCTAGTAAGGGTAAAGGAATCCTATGATAAGGAACTTAAATTGTACACCCTAGCTCACATAGTGACCATGACAGAAGAAAATACAAAAGAGAATCAGTGTAGAGAGTATATGTGCAGTCAATGTGGGGACATTTATTATCAAGCAAGCTACAAAGTAACTCAAATTCCAATGCCTAGAGCTTCCCCTGCACCTACGAATTTTGCAGTCAAAGAAGAAAACCCTGTTGTTACACAAGAACCAGTAGGACCTTCCAAAATTCAAAATGAACCCTGGCCTACAACAACTGCTACATTTGAAGACCCTGTTTTTATTAATAAAGATGTACAAACACTGCCTATTGATGAATCTTCCCCTCCTAGTGAAATCAACACCCATACTCTTGTGGAACGATCCACTCAGACCCTACCTCAGCCTATCACTTGCGATGCTGAAACACAAACTCAACCATGGGATGAGCAGACAATAATGGACAAATGGAAAAAAAAGCCTGTTGTTACACAGGACAAAATCCTCCAGGAGCATAGACTACTCTGGCTAAACCACATCTATTCAAACTGGGAAGCTTTGGAGCAGACACGCCACGAATCTCGTGCCCTAAGAAGAAGAATAAAGAGCTAAAAGGAAAATTGCTCCTAATGTTTGACTTGGCACAAAAATTGTTGGCTGCAAGGAAACCATCCTCAAATTACTCTCTTTTCCTCATAGAACGACTTACATTTTTTCAAATTAAATCAATCAAAGAAGGTAGACCCCATGCAGTGTTAAATCCAGCAGATTTTGTTAGAACCTTTGCAAAAGTATTTACTATTGATCAACACCTCCTATGTGAGGTATATCTTCATAATGAGGCCATCCCTGATAACCGACAGCCTAACCTTAACCCTCTTGTCAGTGATATCTAGATTCAGGCACTCACCTCCTTCCTTAACAATTAGATTACATGGAAGAATGACTTCCTAGCTACCAAGCATAACGAGGATAACCACCTCCTCTAGATACAGCCAGAACCACAGAACATTGCCACCTTTGTTGCAAAGTATTATCAGTTTTTGAAGAAACCAGGGATGATTCAATATATTTGGAAACTACAGACAACAGTACTTCAGGATTGTCAACAGATTATTAAATCCATAGAGATCACTTCCCTATAAGAAAATAACATGTTTTGGCAACAATATTATGAGAAAAGACAGGAACACAATCCCTGTAGTCCTACCAATCTTGAGACAACAATCTCCCGGGTACCTAGCTACATCAAATGCGTTCAGCAATGTGGTGAAAGATGGATAGGTTATCAGTTCCCTTTTCCTATTATGTGGATGCCAACAGAGAAATATCAAGTTCACCATAAGTTGCCCAAGAAGGTTGAAACAACAGCTTGGCAAAGGCCACAACGCGTTCAAGGATTCAGAGCTCCAACAGACAACACTTTCCACAGCTACTGTTAGATAATTTGCACGCTCAGAGTTGGTATCCAGATTCTGATTCAGATTGAATTTGCCTGAGGACATGCAACCTTTTTAGTTGGGGGGGATGTTAGGACCCTATAATGTACCTTTTTGTTCATACTTTTTGCTACCATTACATCCTTTTTCCACTCACATTTAAGCTTACATTATCACCTTACCCTATCTTTCCAAAGGTATATAACGTCTCTTCTCTTTGCTATATGTTTAATTTGTTTTACATGTAATTTTACATTACTCTGATACTTAGCCATCGATCAGAAAAATATAGTTCTGAAACAGTTCGAATTGCAGATTATTGTTGCTGCTTGAAGACCCGTTGCTGAAACAGTCAAAAGCACACAAACCCCATTGTTGAAACAGTGCGTGGTCTGCGATGTTGGAACAACAATCAACACAACAGTAAAGAGGACCTATTACACTGGCTGCAATAGCCGCACCTTAAGCCATCATCAACCATCGTTGTTGCTTGAATATCATGTTGCTGATACAGTCAGAACACAAATCCCGTTGTTGAAACAGTCCGTGATTTGCGATACTGAAACAGTATACAACAACAGTAACAAGAAGATAAATAAAGAAGTTGTTACACCGGCCGCAATAGTTACACCTCACCCAACACCATTCCAACTATTGTAATAACATTTTTCTACGGGAGATCAGGATATTTTATTCCAGTATAGAAGATTATATCTGACTAAGAATAGGATTCGTATGTGCACATGTAATTTGATGATCAATTGTATTGAGGGGATTCTCCTCTTTAAATAAGGGGAAATCATCATTATAAGGGATCCTTTTTGGCTAGAAAGGAATTACAGAGAAGGACGTGTTCACTTTGGATATTGTAACATGATACAGTTGACAGATGAATAAAAGATTATTCTGAGCATTTCTTCCTAGTTCCTTTCATTTCTGGGGAATCTTGTGGGAAGGGAGGGCCCACCTTCTTCACAAGATTCACCCATTAGTTCTGTAGTGTGTTAGCATTATTTTTGTTCACACCTTGATTAAACTCTGTTTTGCTGAAACTATACTGTACTAAACTCTGTTTTGCTGAACTTATGCTTTACTGATTGTTACATTGTTTTCATACAATTCATGCTTGGGTAACTGTTAATCATTCTGATTGGTAATTCTACTTGATGAATTTATGAAAGTGTGATAATCAGAGACAGGTGTTGAAGATTCTTTCTTGGGGAATAAGGTTCTGTTCTCTGTTATGAGATAGTTAGCCTTTAGTACGTTTCGATCATTTTGATTAGTAATGAGTTCATGAAAGTGTGGTAGTCGGAAACAGGTGTTGAAGATTCCTACTTGGGGAATAGGGTCTTGTTCTCTGTTACAGAATAGTTGGTCTTTTCTTTTGCAGTATCTTGAAAGATTTCTTTCCTAGGTTGTTGTTTCTTAATGTAATCCAGGATTCTTTGGATAATTATTTCCTTAAACTTTGAACTCTGCAATAGGTAGATTGCTTTTCTGTAATTCAAAGTAGAATTTCAGTCTGTTCAAGGCAAGGTGTGATTAATGTACTTTTACTACAACTCTAGATTTCTTTTGAGATTGAGCATATACTGTGTGTGATTTCCTTTGAAATAAACAGACTTCCCTGGGTTGATAAATTATGTAACACTTGATTGTTTAGTTAATAAGCAATTACAGTGACCAACAATAACCTTCAAGACACATGTTTCTAGATCAACTAAATCAAATAACAAGGCATTCCTTTGTGAAGGAAACATCTGGAGCACCTTGAAAACCGACATAAAACAAGGGGTTTGAAACAAATCTTCAATAATCGAATAGTTTTGGGAAACTCTAGCATTAGGATTGTGAGTAGAGCGCTTTAGTACTCCTTTCAAAATACAAGGAAAAGGTTCAACTTTTTAATCTACAAGGGTGTTTCCGAAGGAGAAGGAGACTCTGGATCTACAACAATCTGTGAAGAACTGTAATCATGAGATTGAGTGGCTACACCATTCTGCGACTTGACCATATTGACACATAGATGTCCACCTTCATTTGTTGAGGGGTTTTTACTACTGCTCGATGCATTTTGGGTGTTAGAGGTCCCAGAGGCCATGTTATGATTATGTAGAAATAGATTTGTCATCACAATGGGCGACTGTTATAAGACTCTTGAGGCTTCCTCTATTTTGGGCCATAGGTGGGTAATGTGATCATATTTACAAAGTTTACATGGAAACTTCACCTTTCATTTTTCTTTCTTTCCCTCACCAACATTGATATTTGATCTATCATTGTTAATGTCATCCTTGGATTTGTTATTTTTTTTCCCACCCTTACAATTATTACCTCATCCTTTCCTTTTATTCCCTCCTAGTTGTTTGTTACAATTTGGGTTAGTCGATGACTATACAAAATGTACATCCACCAACTAAGTGGGAGTGGAGGATAAAGTTGAATCTTGTCCTACTATAGGTTGGATTAGAGACAAATATTTCAACTGGTTTGTCACCAAATTTGTAGACTTAGAATTTGTGAAGCCTATGATGCCATCGACATGAGGCCCAGACTTTTGTCTAGGGTCATTGTTTGATCATGACACATCAAGAATAATTTCATACAACATCCCAAATTGAGCATATATGAGGTCCAATTGCTGGGATTTGAAAATATCTTCTTCCTTAGATGTTACTATAGATGTAGAGACATCCTTCGAAATATAATGCAATAAAAAATTAAGGAACCACTCCAATAGAAACTATGGAGGAATGTAGGCTTTCATAAACCTCTTATGCCTACTGGTGTATACCCCCCTCCTCTCCAAAGGTTGCACGACCTCCCAGTCTTAGGATCTTCTCAAGACTAAATGAAAACAGTCTTTGATTCCCTACTGGAACCTTTCAACAACAATCCACAGGTCATTGCAAACTTCCTCCTGCGTGCACAAGCATTAAAACACCAATCTCCTCCATGTGACCACATGCCTAACTGAAAAGGCCCATTGTGATTTCGCGTGTCGGCAATACGAGCAAATCGACTCTCTGTTATTGAAACTCACGAGTCCTGAAACTACGACAGGGGCTTAGTTCATGCTAGCTCCTCCCTTTACTTCACCCATATGACCTCTGGCTATAACCTCGGACTAAGCCTTCCGAGCACGTCAGGATTTCGTGACTCACAAACTTCTGATGAATTTCACCTCCGTTCTCCCGATCCTCCGATAGCTGAAATTGTGAAATTTCAGAGCACCAAATCAACAATCACCAATAGCTCTTCAATCGACGACTGTGATTAAGTCATGTTTTCACGTTTCACAAGTTTTTGCAATCTTCTACCTCCAACTTCCTGATTCACGAATTAGCGAAATACTAATCTGTCGTCACTTGTCCTTTCTTGATGAATGACTACAATCACTTCGCAGATTTGGATTTCATGAATTCTCCGCAAATCCACCTTTTGAACGTTTTCACCCTACAAGTTATCAAAACACTGCTCTCTTTCCATGTATCCCTTCAACGAACGGTCTTGATGATTTCAGAATTTTGCGATTTTGAGTTTCACGACTTTTACTCTGCTCCTATCAAATTCGTTAACCTTGCAAAATTTTCGATGAGTCTTTGCGCTAACCAGTGTGTTGCTTCTTCGAGATC
Organism: Picea engelmannii; assembly: GCA_009831015.1. NCBI lineage: Eukaryota > Viridiplantae > Streptophyta > Pinopsida > Pinales > Pinaceae > Picea > Picea engelmannii. The sequence continues at coordinate 26,106 of ML813815.1, read as the reverse complement.
TAACGATTTAGAAGATTTCGGCTCTTCCCAAATGGACTCGACCCTCAATCTTATCCAACCTTCAAATTCCTTTTCTGAAGGGTTTCTCTTGCTCAACCTTTTGTGTTTGTTCCTGTTTCGATCTTCAATCCTTCAGAACTTAGAAGTTTTTTCGAATCTTCTCCTCTCGTGATTTAAGACAGCTACTCCTCCTGAGCTTCTGGTAAATGAAGTTTAAATCTCGCCATGTGCACACTTGCACTCTACGTCTTCTTCAAAAGATGTTCTGACGCCCTCCTGGAATACTCTGTTCTCAATCTCCTGAGCATTCAAACTTTAACACAAGTTTGTTCTTATGCGCACTCCTTGCACTCAATATGCACTCTTTGCATACGAAATCTCCCCGCTATCTCTTTTGATCTTTTAAGTCGAAAAATACTTCTTCACGCGCACTCCTTGTGTTCTGCATGCATGCCTTGCATAACCTTACATAAGAGAAACAATTGAATTCATTCAACTATCCATTCATACACTATGAACATCATTTGTTCACAAACATAATAACACAGTCAAAACTGTAACAGTATCACACTGTGTATGTGGGTCAATTTTCTTTGTTCTATTCATTCAGAAGAAACCAAAATTACAGTCGGTTTCCCTTTACACTATTACAAGAAAACTTGTCTGAGGACGCAGAGCTTCCTCACTCTTCTCCCTCCAATCTAAATACTATTACATCTCCCTCAGGCGGTTAGCTACTAAATTAATGCAACCTAATGACTAATCAGGCTAAGATCCCACACCTGTAATACATTTATAGTCATGTAAGGATTTACATTCAGTGTCATCATTTCAAATGGTGGCCCGAATTTACAGACTATTAAATTTAATTAACGACAAAATAAAAAAAAACTCCATCGCCACTAAGCTGGTTGAAGGGTCGGTTCGGCTCCTTCAATGTGTTGAGGTGTCGATTCTGATTCCACGTCTGCTCCTTTTTGATGTGACTGCGATGATCCTGAATCATACTCCTCTATCCAAAATATTAATGGACTCCTATCCATGAGCTCTTGCACTTTTCTTCCATGCTTCAAAATATCAGGTTCAGTTACCCAACTTGAATCTTCCACTGGGTGATCTTTCCATTTCACTAAGTATTCTAGATACATCTTTTTTCTAGTTTTCCTTCCAACTCTATGTTCTAAAAATTTCTCCATCTCATGTTTTTCTACAGTAGGAATCTGTTCTTGCCACTGAATTTCTTCTTGATCATCCAATTCTCCCATGTCATTTATGTTATAAGGATACAAATCTGCAACATTGAATATCCGTGATATTCCAACATTATCTGGCAACTCAATCTCATAAGCATTTGTTGTAAATTTCCTAAGGATATTGCATAGTCCTATCTTTTTCATCTTCAACTTATTATATGTTCCTCTAAGAAACTTCTCCTTTCTGAAATGAGATAAAACTTTATCTCCCACTTTAAATTGAACTTCCCTTCTTTTCTGATCAACTATGTCCTATACTTTTGACTACTATCATCTGCCTCCTAACTTGATCATGAAGTCTTTGCATTTCTGTAGCAAAATCTTCTGCTCCAACGCTCCTGAATTCATCTTGTTTCAATTATCTCAATTCTGCAACTCTTCTCGGTTGTCTTCCATATACTATCTCAAATGGACTTTTTCCAGTGCTTCTATTAACTGAATTGTTAAATGCAAATTCTTCCTGTGCAAGAATTTGATCCCACTGACGACCTTGTTTAGTGACTAAACTCCTGAACAAATTTATCAAACTCTTTTTCACCACTTTAGTTTGTCCGTCAGTCTGAGGGTGATATGATGAACTAAAATATAAGTTATTTCCCATCCTCTTCCATAAAATCCTCCAAAAGTGTCTCACAAACTTAGTGTCCCCTTCTGAAACTATGCTTCTGGGTAATCCATGTAATCTCACAACTTCTCTAAAAACAAATTTGGCTATGTGTGTAGATTCATTTGTTTTCTAGCATGGTATAAAGTGTGCCATCTTGGAAAACTATCAACCAAAAAAAATATGGAATCACTTCCCTTATACGTTCTAGGTAATCCCAATACAAAATCCATACTAATTGCATCCCAAGGCCTTTCTATAATAGACAATGGTTGATACAAACCAGTGTTATGTCTCTTCCCTTTTGCATGTTGACAAATCTTACATCGGTCTACAAATTTATTCACCTTTTCCCTCATACTTTGCCAATAATACAAACTATTCATTTGTGCATATGTTTTTTCATGACCAAAATGTCTGACCAAACCTCCATTATGTTTTTCTTTCAACAAATTATCTCTCATTGAACATCTTGGTATGCACAATTGGATTCCTTTAAACAAAAATCCATCCTGGATTAAATATTCTAACCATGAGTGGTTATCCCTTAACAAAGGATTTCCATATGCTTCATAAACCTCCTTAAAATCTGAATCTTCCTGATACATTTCCTTAAGGTGTCAAACCCTAAGGTCTTCACTTGGAATTCCTGTACAACCAAACCTCTCCTTCTCAAAGCATCTGCAACTTTATTAGAACTTCCATAAATATGTTTAATGACAAAATTAAAATTATGCATAAATTCTACTCACTTAGCATGTCTCTGATTCAACTTCTCTTGCCTAGTATTAAATTGCAAAGCTTGATTATCACTATACAAGACAAACTCTTTTGGGATTAAATAATGCCTCCATTTTTTCAAATCTTGAATCAATGCATAAAACTTCGTATCATATGTAGAATATTTCTCCTTATCATCATTCAACTTCTCACTTAAATAAGCAACCAACCTATTATCTTGACTCAAAATTGCTCCAATGGCTATTCCACTTGCATCACACCTCACCTAAAATGTCGTTCCAAAATCTGGCAAAATCAGAATTGGTTGTTCTGTTATCTTATTTTTCAACACTTTGAATCTTTTCTCAGCCTCCTCTATCCAATTAAAAGACTTATGTTTCTTCTTCACAGTGTCCATCATGGGTGCACATATACCACTAAAATTTCTGATAAACTTTCTATAAAAACTTGCTAAACCATGGAAATTTCTCACCTCAAATATGCTTTTGGGTGACAACCATTCTCTGATTTCTCTCACTTTTTCTAGATCCATCCTCAATTCATTTTAAGAGATCACAAAACCCAAATATATGAGCTCTGTATTCATAAAATAAATTTTATTCAACTTTATTAACAACTTTTATTCCTGCAATCTCCTCATCACTAAAGTTAAGTGCCTTAAATGTTCTTCCTTTGTTTTACTAAAAACTAATATATCATCCAAATATACAATAACAAATTTGCCTATGAAGTCCTTCAGTACTTCATTCATCAACCTCATAAATGTACTTGGAGCATTTGTCAATGCAAATGGCATGACTAGCCATTCAAACAAACCTTCATCTATCTTGAATGTTGTTTTCCATTCATCTCCCTCTCTCATTCCTATATGATGATACCCACTTTTCAAGTCTATTTTTGAAAAATAACTTGCTCCACTCAAACATTCCATCAAATCATTCATCATGGGTAAAAGAAATCTATACTTGATGGTAATCTTGTTGATCGCTCTAGAATCTGTACACATTCTCCATCCTCCATCTTTCTTTGGACTTAATATAGTTGGTATTTCACATGGGCTTAGACTTTCCCTGACTAAACCTCTATCCAACAAATCTTGAACTTGATTTTTAACTTCTTCATTCTCTCGAGGTGTCAACCTATACATTTCTTTATTTGGAAAACTGACTCTTGGAATCAAGTCAATATGATGACTAATACTCCTAATAGGTGGTAATGAGTGAGACAACTCATCCAATACTATATCAACAAAATTCTCCAACAATTCTTGAATTTCTTCAGGTAAATCATCCATAGAAGTATTGGTAAGGATAAATCTTGATCTTTATTGATCTCCTTCAAGAGTTCCTTCCTACTCATGAGAAGTATTCTTCTGCTGGCTTCTTCCTTTTCTTTCTTCTCTTCTATTGGCAGTGACGTGTGGGTTCTATCATTATTTTCCAGAGTATAAGTATTTTTTATCCCATCATGAATAACATTCCTATCAAACTTCCATGGTCTCCCAAACAAAATATGACAAACATCCATGGGAATCACATCACACAGAATCTCATCTTTATAGACTCCTATTTCAAATTCAACTTTGCATTGTTGACTTACCATTACTTTATGTCCTTTCTGCAACCACGATACTTTGTATGGACTTGGGTGTGCAGTTGTCTCCAGATTCAACTTCTCCACCATATTTGTTGATACTAAATTATTAGTGCTCCCACTGTCTATAATCATCTTACAAACTTTGTCCTTTGTATTACAAAAAGTCCTAAACAACCTCGTTCACTGAACTGAATCTTTTATTTCTTTCTCTAGCTTTAGAAAAACTTTCCTCATCATAAGATTTTGTCCTCCTAAGATTTTGGTAAATGAAGTTTATATCTCTCCTTGTGCACACTTTCACTCTGCGCCTTCTTCAAAAGATGTTTTGATGCCCTCCTGGCATACTCTGTTCTCAATCTCCTGAGTGTTGAAACTTTAACACAAGTTTGTTCTTATGCACACTCCTTGCACTCAATATGCACACTTTGCATATGAAATCTCCCCGCTATATCTTCTAAGATTTTAAGTCAAAAAATACTTGTTCACACGCACTCCTTGTGCCTTGCATGCATTCCTTGCATAACCTTATATAAGAGAAACAATTGAATTCATTCAACTATCCATTCATACACTATGAACATCATTCGTTCACAAACATAGTAACATAGTAAAAAATGTAACAATATCACATTGTGTATGTGGGTCAATTTTCTCTATTCTATTCATTTATAAGAAAATGAAATTACAGTTGGTTTCCCTTTACACTATTACAAGAAAACTAATTTGAGCACCCAAAGCTTCCTCTCTCTTCTCCCTCCAATATAAATACTATTACATCTCGTTCAAGAGGTTACATACTAAATTAATGCAACCTAATGACTAATCAGGCTAATATCCCACACATGTAATACATTTATAGTCGTGTAAGGATTTACGTTTGGTGTCGTCATTTCAAACGGTGGCCCAAATTTACAGACTATTAAATTTAATTAACGACAAAACCAAAAAAAACTCCATCGCCATTAAGTTAGTTGAAGGGTCAGTTCAGCTCCTTCGATGTGTTGAGGCATCAATTATGATTCCACGCCTGCTTCTTTTTTATGTGACTGCCATGCTCCTGCATCATCTAGACCACTTGTTGGCCCATGGTCATGTATTAAGGATGAAATCAAATATTAAGGAAGAAGAAAGACAAAGTATGAAGTGTGTGGAAGGAACACAAATAAGATGAAGGGTCAAAGTGGTTAAAGAAGCATAAAAGAAGGAGAGAAGTAAAGGAAAGCAAGTCGTTGAAAGATAAGATCAAGGAATACAAAGAAACAAATAAGATAGATCGTGGACAAGTCAACAAGCGGAAGAAGATACTAATGGGTGCTTTGGAGCACTTCGTGGAGAAGAAGGAAGAACATGTCGATGAATTCCTAGGGGGAGGGTGAACAAAGTTATGTGGTCATAGCCCTAGGGGGAGGCTGAACCATGAAAAATCTTGTTGTTCCATGTGATTGATTCCTTGTTCTATAATTCCTTTTATGTTTTTATTGAAGTGTTATTTTTCCTATTGAAATTAAGAATATATAACCTACTTCGTGAAGTTAATCATAATACTGTTAAGAATCTCTATGATGTATTACATTGTTGTTTAGGAATGATCTTGCAATTCCTCTGGCTGTAGACACCTGTGTCTTGCAACCCCCCTATCTGCTACTTCGGGTGAGACTTCATCTGCTTCACAAGTGTTGCCATAAGGGCTAGTAGTTAGGGTTTTTTGGTGAGTTGTTAGATTTGAACCCTGGGTCTGCTACTGTTCCAACAAATGATTCTGTTTCCAGGACTGGGATCTTCTTGAGGGAATGTCAAGGTGGTTTCCATCAAAGACAAAAATTCAAAATTGGATAAAAGAACAAGAAATGGAATTCTTCGTAACTCAAAACAAGAACCCTAACATTAGTACAAGAGACTGGTTGGGGAGGTACAACATTACTGATGTGCACAAGATTTTCCTTGTAGGAGTTAATAAGGAGTTATACAAGTTGTTGTCCAGACTAGCAGACACTCAGTTTAAAATTAGATCTAGACCACCTGTGGTTTGGACATTGAAGTTGATTAAGAAAGTCAAGAAAGTTGATAACGTTGTATCAATGGAAGTGGATCTCTGGTTTGACAACACTATTAGAGGGTACATTACTGAGTTTGTTATTGATAGAGTAGAATCATATAGTCAAGCATAGAGGTATTTCTTCAAGGGACCTAGAGAAAAGTTTCTACACTTTTTGAAGTTGAAGATTAAGATGTTATTGCATGAGAAGAATATCTTGAAGATATACTAAATCTAATGTTCAATAATTCATATAGTGACAGTGACACAGAGGCTGGATACACGCGTAGTGGGAGATCATTCAGAGAGGTTCCTCTTGTGAAACTGTTTAATCATAGTTATGGGCCATTACCACAAGATGAAGAATTCTACAGTGGATAAGAAGAAGAGCTATCAGATGAAGAGTATTTAGATTTTGCAAGGGAAGAGGATATAGAAACTGAAGAACTTCGCCGAGAAGAACCAGAAACTTCAAGTACTACGCCTACTGTCTAAATAAGTATTGCTACCCCTCCTGTTGTTTTAGCAGCACAGAGTAACCAGAGTAGCCAAATTAACCATAGTAAGCAGAGTAAGCAGATCACTCAAAGTACTGTCACAAGAATTTTAGTACTGACTCAATCGAGAAACCAAGGAAAATCAATGGAAGATAAAATGAGGTTACATATTTTCAGAGGAGATGGATATGAGGATCCTGAACAAGCTTTTAAGAGAGCTCAGTTTAGTACTATGTTGAGGGACCGTGCATTGAGATGGTATATGAAGTTTGTTACAGGATCTATACATCCTAAACCATTGAATGACATTAATACTGTGTTGAGTGCGGAGTTCATAAAACCTAGGTCGGAGTCGTAGTGCATTACAGAGTTGAAGGAGATCGAGCAGAAGGTGACTGAACCTTTTTTGGAATTTGATCATAGGTTTAAGACGTTGACATGCCATTTAAGTTTTCAGATTCTAGACTAACAACATAAAGAATGGTTCATTGTTGCCCTCCTATCACACATTAGAGTTCCTCTAATGCAACAGAAGGTCGTTTCATAGGCTAAAGCATTAGAGATTGCCATGAAACTAGAAGCAACCCCTATAGAAGAGTCCAGTTCAGGTATGAGTAAGATTTTGAATTAGTTAACTAGTATATCTTTACAAGTTGAAGACATGAAGAAAGACAAAGGAAAAGAGAAAAGAGAAGACATTTGGTGTATCAGATGTAAAGCATAGGGCCATGACAAAGAGTATTTTTGTTTATTTAAATAATACTTGGCCTCTGGAGCTCCTAACCCTTTGAAGTAGGCTACTTTACCATGGTGTGAGGTATGTAGAGCTAGGCATCGCCCTGTTGAATGTTATTATATGCAGAAATATGTTCAGAAACCCACCAAAATTTACTGTACATTCTATAAGTCTATGGGGAATGATGAGAAGGACTGTAGGGATTATGACCTCATGCATGAAAGGTCAAGGGATGCATATAGAATTCAAGTAGAATTAGAACAAGAAGGAAATGCTGCGCAGTTCAATTCCCCAGGAAGAGGAAGCTTCACCCCTCGTGGTGGGTTCAGATGAAGAGGACGAGGAGGAGACATGGGTTGAGGTCGAGGCCAAATTATTTTCTATAATTGCACCCATCCAGTTCATTTGGAAAGGGATTTACAGAACCCTTGTACTACTTGCAGCTACTGTAATTCATTTGACCATGTCATTGAAGATTGTCCAATAGTCTTAGCTAAAGTTCATGAAATACAAGGTGGAAACCAACAAGTCCAACTAATATCAGCTCAACCTCGTAGTGAAGAAACCATATTCATTGTCATTACTAGAGGATACATTGTCATAGGAGAATATAGGGTGACTCCAAAAAAAACTACAGATGGATCAGGGATCATAAGAGATTCAAAGAAGGTGCCATTGTTTGATCCAAGGAAAGAAAATAATACTTTTGAAGAAGAAAGAAGAGAATTTGTAGGTGAACATGATTCTTCATCTAAGGCACAACCAAAAGTAAGGCAATGTGAAAGGCCTCTAGCATTTGATCAGTTTGTTGTACCTAGGAAAGGAAAAGAGGTAATCAAGCTTGTGGAATTCTTGTATACTTGTATTAATTTGGTTATAGATGAAAGAGTTGTGCAGGAACTACAACACCTGATAAGACAATATGCAATAGGAAGAGTAGATCCTCTGTTGAGTAGATCTGTGAATAAAGTATCTACAAAAAGGAGGAAAAACAAGGAAATTAACCTTAGTGCTCATGTTGGAGACTACGACATAGACTATGTGGTCCTTGACCTGGGATCAAAAATAAATGTTGTGATGAATAAGACTTAGGCATTGATGGGAAAACCTAAATTGATTTACTCTCCTATTAGGCTTAGGATGGCTAATCAGTAGGAGGTGAGCCCCTTTGTAATATTAGAGCATGTCCCTGTGGACATGGATAGAGTGAGGACATTTGCAGACTTTGAAGTGATTGAGATTTTTGATGATATTTGTCCCTATCCTGTGTTGTTGGGTATTGATTGGGCTTTCAACAATTTGACTATTGTTGACCTGAAAAAGAGAAATATGACATTTGAAGGTGATGGCCTTAGGGACATTGCACCTCTTGATTCTGATGAAGGTCACATATACACAAAACTTATAAGAGAAGAAGATCACACCAATGACCTAGACAACATCTATAAACTGACAGCAGGACAACATGATTATATTAATCCTACAACAGATGGAAATCTAAGTTGGCGAAGTGAAAGTGCATGCTCATCATATTCAAAAGAAGCATTGAAAAATTGGCAGAACATAATGTATGAAGTCTCTATGCGGAGGTGTGCTAGATTGACTAAGGAAGTTCATTGGATTAGTCCCATAGAAGTAAGTAATCTTCCTACATTTGATGGATTGAATAATTTAGAGACATTTCTATTTGAGTTTGAAGGAATTGTACTAGTACAAGAGAGGTTTTTGGCACTAGATGAATCCTTGAAAGAAACACCATCTAGATGGGGAGAAACAAACAAGAAGAAAATCGTGGAGTGGGTACAATGTCACACCTTGTTGAAAATGCACTTTTCGGACCAAGATGAAGGTTGTGAAGTTAGATACACATGTCAGAGTTGTCCCAAGAACCATGTGCGAAGTTGTAAGGAATCCTGGAGCAACATTCATAAAGAACAGTGGGTACATAAGTTCATTAACACCTTAGATACTATGCCTATCAACTGGTATCATCAAGTAGAACTGTGCTTAGTCACTACAAATTAGTATGGTATGACCCATAACTTTATAGCTACATTCCTATTTGAAATTCAGTACCGCACAGTAGATCAAGCCTTACAAATTGTAATATAGAAGGTCTTTGAGGAAGCACCTAACCCCCCCCTCTTGAACAAGAATAAGATGAATGGGTTGCGCCTCTTCAACGGTTATAGGGTTTTTATAATACTAATGTTGATGAGGATGATGACCCTAGGAATGTGAACATTTTAGAAACTGAAGGAAAAAGAGACAGGGATTGAATTACCTTTTTTGGGTAGCTTATTAAAATTAATAAGGTTAATATTGGAACAAAGAAAGCACCTAAGTTGGAAAATATTGGAGACTATTGGGATGATGCTACTATTAGTTATATTACAAAAATATTGCATGAGTATCAGGACTTTTCTTCAACCAAGTTCACAAACATGAAGGGCGTTAAAGGGCCCTTGGGAGAAATGAAGATTCCTTTGAAAGCATATGCAAGGCCTGTTAAGAAGAGGCCTTATAGACTGAATCCCAAGTACAAGAATAAAGTTAAGATTGAATTAGATAGAATGATGGAAGCATGAATCATAGAACTAGTTTAAGAATTTGAATGGATCAGCCCTATGGTGGTCCAAGATAAGAAGTCAGGAGAAATCATGATCTGTGTAGATATAAGGAAATTAAGCGATGCATGTTTACATTATCCATTTCCTACACCTTTTACTAATGAATTTCTAGATAATGTAGGAGGACAAGAAGTTTATTCATTCACAGATGGATTTTTAGGTTATCACCATATTGAAATTTCCAAGGAGGACATACATAAGACCACATTTGTAACAGAATGGGGTTATTTTCACTACACTGTGATGCTTTTTGGCTTGAAGAATGAACCAACCAGTGTTTCCAAGGTTGTGATCAAAGCATTTAAGTATTTTTTACATAAGTTTTTGGAGTCATACTTTGATGATTGGACCATTTTTAGTCTATTGAAAAATCAGATTGAATGTTTGAGATTAATGTTGGATAACTGCAGGCAATGTCAGATTGCCCTGAACTTGAATAACTATATTGTCTTTTCACCTTTTGGAGTGTTGTTAGGACACATTGTGTGTAAGAAGGGGTTGTTGGTAGATCCTCCCAAGATTGCTATCATTGATGATCTACCTCCTCCTACCTATGTTAGATAGTTGTGCACTGCATTGGGACACACTGGATACTACAAAA